>OZ004704.1:50094504-50334504 GCA_963924515.1 Vespertilio murinus
GATTTAAATCAGAGTTCCCTTTTAAATTAAATATAATTTTAAATTATATGATACATAGGCCATAATGCAGTATAATTACATATTATATAATTGTAACTAATACTATAAAATGTATAAATATACATACTGTATTAATATGCTGATTTTTCCTAACAGTTTATGATCAGCTCTATTGCAAAGTGAAGTGCCCCTTTTTATGTACTTTGGAAAATAATGCCAGAGCAATAATGCCAATATACTGGCTTTTGAGACCAGTCGTGTACAGCTTATAAGTATTTATTAGAGGATGGTTCCTTTTGAAAAAAAATTTAATATTAGACTTACAAGTGGCAGCCCTCATTTATTTAGCCGGGCTACACAACAGATGGAACCTTAAGGAATGGTACCTATTTTAGATTCAGTTGCAGGAAACATTTTTTTTTTTGGAGATGTGTCAAATTATGTGGGGGAAGTTTCTAGTTTAATCTTTCAAAAGAGAGTGTGCCTCCTTCCCACCCACAGTCACATCACCTCCTACCTTAATTTACTAAAGATAACTTACTCTCTATCAACCGCCTATATGTCTTGTGAGTCATATTGATCTCAGACATGTGATGCAGTCCTTGGCTAAGATAAAATTGGTTTAATGGGATCCTTCCCCCTCCTTCTATTTCTGAAGATACTTAAGCATGCAGAGGACACTGCAGGCCCCTTTCCCCATCAGGAAAGCGTGTCGAGGCAGCTTACAATAAAGGACAAGTCTTCTCACAGCCTCATCAATACCTTGATAGCTCTGGGCTAATGGAATCTTGTGACTTTCGGTTCTCATTGATGAGAGACCCTGATGCAGACACTGATGAGTGGGGCATTCTCTGCACACACGCCTCCTCACAGCTTGCTCCATGGAACATATTTTCAGGAGGAGGCGAAACTATTCCATTTCTGGCTGTGATTCTTTCCCTGACATTGGAGAGAAAATAATTTATTTTGCTTGATGACTATATAAAGTTCTTTTTCTCATTCTCATTCTGCTACCAAATTAGAAGGGAATTCCCCAGGCCTAGAAAACATTTGCGTTCTTAAGTGAGATATGTCAATGTCTGCTACAAATTCACTTCTTTAAAGATTTAAGCAGCCTAGATTTTCTTTTACTAATAATAGCCAGCATTAGTGTGCAGTTACTGTAGGTGAAGTGTGTTTCATATGCTACCTCACTTAGTCGCCCCAACAACCTGATGGGATCCGTGGGAGATAATATTCTACATTTTACAGATGTCTACTGAGGCTGGGGGAGATTAAATACCTAGCTCAAGGTCAACTGCTCAGTAAGTGGTGGATGTGAATTCAAATCCAACTCCAATCCAACTCTGACTCTCATGTTTGTGTGTCACCTTCTCTGAGTGAGGTGATTTTCAGGCGTGTCCTGGCTCAGGTGGGTGTTTTAATCTCGATGAACACTGTATTCTGGGAAGAGCAACATTTTCTTGATTGATTCTTCCCAGGGGGTTTCTGTTTTTTGTTTGTTTGTTTGTTTGTTTACGTCAAGAATTATAATCAGAAAAGACAACATTAAGCCTTGTCCTAAGCTTATGCCAATCCAAAAGTGGCTAAATGATGCAGTGAAAAGTCTGGCAAAATTTGATCTCACAACTTCATTTTGGAATATTCGTCATATAGGAGTTGTGAATAGTAACTATCATGTCTGCTTTTTAAATATATCTGCCTCACAAAAAGGTACAGATCTTTACTCCTCAAGGGTTGAGTCCCATGAAGTTTCTCATTTGTAACTAGTCTGTTGCTCATTTCTGACAATGCTTAATGATTGAACTTCTTTTGGTTGATTTGACCTTACTTATTTCTCTAACTTGCCAGAAATAAAACTTTGCTTTCACAGCATGTGATGAGCCACTACAGAGACAGAATTTAGGAAACTGAATGTGGATATAACACCGAAGGAGGAGACCCACTGAAGGTCACTGGAAGGACATTTGAAAATGAGATTAATTATGAAAGACCTTTGTAAAATATTACCTGGGTTGGAATATAAACTTGGGCTGCTTGGTTATATGTCACAATTCTCTTTTGCTCTTTCTCTGGGGTTCTATTAATCCCTCTGCCTATTAACAGGTTAGGTTCCCAAAGGATATTCAGAAGTACCGAGTGACTGTAATTGCTATTTGCTGGTGGTAGATATTGCTGACTCATTGCTCCTCCCTGGCATGTAGTTATGTTTCTATTTATAAAGGTGAAGGAGTTCCTATTTATTCATAATTCAAGGAGTTTCTGCAAAGAAAAATCTGAGTTGACAGCATATCAGTGTAGAAGACATTTGACACCACTCTGTCATGGAGAAGATGCCTCCCATCTTGTTATTTTATTAATAGAAAGTCTTGGCCCTTTGCTATGATAGGTTTTCTCTAGGAGCTTCCCTATAATAGATGCTTGATCAATGGTTTTTAAAGATTCTTGGACAGAAAAAAAATAATTTGGAAGCTCACAAATAGGTATTCTTTGTGGATAAAAGCATTGGTTATAGAGATGTGAAAGAAGTTCTGAAAGGGAATTTTGAGGAAGACATTCATGGGAAAGGCTCTGAGTTAGCTGCCCTTGGGAAACAAGGAGCTGCCGTCAAGTCTCATTATCACCACTGGGTGTCACTCCAGGCAGCCCCTTAGCAGCCGTCTAGTCAAGGTTAAAATACTGTAAAGGGAAACACAGCTAAACAAGCCAAAGGGAAAGAATGAAAGGAACAGAAAAAGTGTTTGATTGTCCCAGCATATGTTAGGATTTTGAGTGAAAGGGAAGAAAAGCACAATGCTAAAGCACGATGTCAGTTGGCAGTCTGTTTTGGAGTGGGATTGTCATTCTCTGCTGGGGATATTTTAAATTCAGAGAACGATCAGTCCCTATCAGCTGGCTGAGGTAAGAGCACAGTTAGACCAAAACCCGGCTAGATTTCTAATCGTGTGTTAATATTCTTAAGGATTTCGCGCCATAGGCTTAATTGCTTTTACCAGAAAGGTCATATCATTTTACACTGAAAGAAAAGCACTTTTCCTTTATCTGGTTCCTTGCAGTATTAGTATATACTCAGTAAACTTCAAGAGCTGTGCACTTGTTTCAGAAACAGGAAGCAGGGAAAAAACAGATCGGACTCCTTGTTGGAGTAGGTTAAGGAAGGTAAGAAATACAATTAGGGTAGAGAATTGAGAGGAATTCTTGCAAAGTGAGGGGAAAAAATTTGAGGTTTTCTTAAAACTTAAGAAGGCCAAAGTAGGAATTTTGACTTTCATTGCACAGCAGACAGGAGGAAATGGGGAACCCAAAGCTTAACTACAGCGGGAGAGCCATGAAGAATCCTGGTTAGCCATTGTCTCAGTAGAAATGTTTTTAAATGCACGTAACAGAATCAATGATTAACACCAACTATTTTCATATAGCTATTTATCAACATGCTTGAAAAGAAGACCAGGGGAATTTGGTTGCTGGTATTGGTTTGGCTGTTCTCTGGTGTTATCATGAACCCTCGTCCTTTTCATTCTCTTGCTCTGCCATTCTTGGATATTTTTGGCCTTGGGCTTTTTGTCTCCTAATCACAAGCAGGTTACCATGGCTCCAGGTATCATGTCTGAATCCAAAACAAGAAGGGGGAAGTGGCAGTGAAGACACTTTCCTCTTGTGTCTTCCTTGGTTATGGGAAAGAAAGATTCTCTGAAGACCCATAGGCTTGAACTTACTTGTAATTGACTAGAACTATGTCACATGGTGATCTCTAGGTGGAAAAAGACTGAGAAGAATGTAGTTCACTCCATTATAGTGAATGGAAAGAGAGAAAATTTTTGTGAATAACTTTTGAACCAATCAAGAATGTTTGTCATAAATTTCTGAACACATTTTCTAATAGAAAAACTGCGTTATAGCCTGGTAGAATTTCTGTAGCATTATGGGTATGAGTTAATACATTTAATCTAACTTCTGCGTCCTATTATAAATACATTCTCAATGTCACACTGTTGACATAAAAGTATACCATTGGGAAAAGTTTGTGTGTAATTTGGTTTATTAAGTTTCATGTTGTCAAAATGTGTAAACTATGTATGTTGATGAATTTTCTGAGTGAATAGAGATATATGGAATAATTCTCCTGGGATTAAGAATAATGTTATATGGGAAATCTTATTTTGTTCAATTGTAGAAAAACATTAAAAAAATCCAAGATGGAACTTTAATTCTCTTCTATGCCGAAGTATCCTGGTGCCTAAATAAGACTCGCACAAGAAGAAGGAGAAACAACAACAATGGTTTGAATCACTTGTTGGCTTGGGCTTATATACCCAGGCCTCTTCCCTGAAAGATACTATTTCCTCCTGGGTAGTTTGAGTAACTGTTACAATGAATAGCGAGACCTTGGACCTGAGAGAAGAGGTTCACTTTTAGGATCTCCAGTGTGAAAATGGAATGAGCATTTATTAGCATATATTCAAATTTTCATGGGTGTTTTATAAAAACTAAAAGTAGAAGCTTTGATTAAATAATTAATATTTCTTTCTAGTATCACTAATTTTATTTGAAACAACATTATGCATAATTCTCCACTCTATAGATCTGGAGGAGTTATGGACTCCTATGATTTCTTTTTGTCTCACGCTACTTAATTTTCAGCACATCCTTTTCCTTGTGGCTAGTTTTAAAAGAGAAAACACACAAGTTATGCATGTGCTGGGGTCCTCAGAGCAGGTTGTTACGGTTCTTCAAAGTCCCCTTGAGAAGGTATGGTTTTGGATCCTTCATCATCTCGGTTCCTCTCTCCTGATCGATGTTTATTTTATTTAATTTGAAAAACAGGTATTATTTAGCTGTCTGGTCATGTTCTAGGAGGTTTGTGTTTTTTTTTTTTTAAATAAAAATAAAAACTGTATTTATAACTAGTGTTTTTTAAAGAACCAAACTTTCTTTTCCCCTGAACTCCAAATATCATAAACCTCAATTGAGCAAAATAAGAATACCTTAAAAAGAGATTTATGTAGTAGTTGCCTTACTTATATCATTGATGAAGTTTAGCTCTTTTTATTATTCAGTTTGAAACCTTTTGCAAATTTTGATAAAGTGAGGTAGGTCCCAGAACATCATTACAAATATCCTGCTTAGTTACCTTACCAATCTTAACATTTCAAGGCATGAGATGCAAAAGGAATAGAGGACTACGTTAGTACCTATGTTGTAATGAACAGTCAATTGATGTTTCTAGGATGAACAAAGCATTTGAAGATACTCTTCCCTTGAATACTGAATTCTTATTAAACATTTTATAAAATAAGAGTTTCAGAATAGAAAAGTTCTAAAAGTCTAAAGGAAAATATCTCACATTCAGGGATTCACATTTTTAGAAGTTATTAAATATCTTGGATATTTTTGTAAGTAAAGGCCAAAAATAATGGTTGAACATAAGTCATAGAGTAACCAAATTCACATAGATGTGGTTAGCTCTTGCAAGAAAATGTTAAACATGACCCAAGTCTAAGAGATAAAATTAAGCACTATGCAAAGGTTTTGAGTGGGGTGTGGGGGAAGGACAGGATCCTAAAAAGGAACCAGAAAGAGCAAGTCAGCTCCAATGTGTCAGAACAATAAGGAGAGGAGAGAGTGCCATTTTGTCATGCAGAAAAAAGAGAAAACGTTATTTGTGGCTAAATAACATTTAAATGCTTATTTGACATGCAAGCATTGATAAAATCAAATAAAAGCAAGCAAGTTTTGAATAAACTATGTTCAGATTATCTGACAATGTTATTAAAGAGCTATAGGAAATTCAGTTGCTCAGAGAATGGCCATCTGAAGTGCATCTTATTTTGAATAAACCATTATCAACTTAATAAGAGTTGACTGGAAATGTTTGTCACATGACAGATGGAAATGATTCTCCTTTTTGGAGTGTTGTGATGAGCATCGAGGGAAAAATAGAACAGAATGTTAAATTTTTATACTCTTGAGGCTGGATGACTGATGCCACAGCAATGACCAGCACTGGGTAAGTGCTTTCAATTAGATTTCAGTTTGTCATGCCTACAAGCCACTTTTTTTTGGGTCTTGTAATTTCATATCCCTGGTATTGCTGGGATGTAATGCTATCTGGGTCATATTATTGGCATCCAGGGTTCAGTAAATTTAAGAAACCGTTGAATGCATGATTACTGGTACCCATGGCAAAAATTAGTGCATCCATGCCCACAAGATGTTATAGATACAAGTCCTCCTCATCAACTTTGAGCATTATAATCACTTGGAGAGTTTTTCAAAATATGGAGTCAGAGTTTCATTTTGACCAATCGGACAGTGTCTGGTCTCAGCATTCTCAAAAATCTTTCCAAGACATATATTGCCATCAACTATACCTGTGAGTGCATATATCTCAGCTACCAGAATGTTTGTGGGAGAATTTTCTAAGTACATGTTGCACAGTCATATTCAACTTGCATCCAAGAATCAGAAAAAAGTGGCATGTTGCTTATAATCTGCATCCCACGATTCATATACAACCCCTCTATGTTGCTTGTAGGGAGGCCCGTAGAAACTTAGGGTTGGCTATTAACACATTATTGCAGCTTGATAAAATGTTGTGGGAAGGAGGTCTCTTTTCTCCTGAAGAGGGGGGGGGGCAGTTGAGAGAGTGGTTTTAGGAAAGCCTTGGGGGGTAGCTGCTATTTTTCTCCAGGTGCTTGATGTGACTGACGGCCCCTGTCTGAACTTCCTAGTCATTTGCCATTTCATTAGCTGCCAGGTTTTCAATTTCTGCCTCTTGGAAGTTACACCGCTTTGAACAAGTCCCCACAGTAATTGAATTTGCCACAGAAATAGAACACTGGAAAATTTCATTTTCTTCTTCCCTGCATGAAGGCAAGCCAGCGGGCAGGGCATACACACATATTCCTCCTGGGCGGCTCCTCTCTTGTTCCCAGGCTCCCGTTCCCCACCCTTCCCCCCATGCATCCACTAACCCTCTCAGCCACCCTGCTCCCAAAGCAGGTAGACAGTCACACACACACACAAAAAGGCCTGCTTTCAAATCATCTCAGAGTGCATCAGCCTGTCACTTTGTAATTTTCTTCTAAATGCCTTCCACAAATAATGGTTTTCAAAATGAGCATTAACAGGCTTGATTACATGAAATTGTCCTTTTAATTTACACCAGGATTCTATTGATCACACAAGTGCAGATTAAAGTGTTCAATGAAGCCCGTGATGAGGTATTAACCAGCTAAGGGTCCTCCAGGGGCCGCCAGGGAGGCCAGGAATATGCTAGAAGTGTACAGTTATTTCCCCATAATGAAGTGGCACTATGCGAAGGCATGAATCGCTGGCAGGAAGAATAGATCGGAGATGATGAGCTCTTCAAAGTCATTTCTCCCTCACTCATTCAGCCTCATGCCCAGATCCTCTTGCGATTCTTCTGCATTACTTGTCATGAAATGCCAGGATTTACTTAGCCAGCTGATGCAATTTTTATGACCTTATTGCTTTTTCACCATGGTAATAGTTTTGAATCAATTTATCAATCCAGCGGTGCCATCAGACATATTGCCCTGAAGATCAAGTCCAGGTCATTCCATCAATTCACTGCGGTTTACGAAGATAGAGAAAAAAGCCAGGCCGTGCGGGCTATCAACTTCAAATGGCTTAGTAAACATGCCTCGGCTGCTTTAACTGCTTCACTTCTGCCTCCGGACCTTTGTGCTTATGCACAAGACCGCCCAAATCAACCCGACAGATCCTGATTTCGGGAGAGGCACAGCCCCGGAGTAAAGAGGCCCGGTAGAGCAAGCAGCATCTCTGGAAAGTCCCCGAGCAGAGTGGTTGGATCAGAAGGTGGAAGTGTGGCTTGGTCTTGCACACGAAGCCGATGGTGATAGGCTACCCAAGTGACAGAGCTTTTGTCTCACCGGCCGGAGGGCCGAGCAGTTGGCGAGGAAGGAGAGTGTGAGGTGGACTAGTATTCTTTTCGTAATAGGATGTGCAAAGGGCTTGGGATTCATAATCCAATCCATCTTTTCTCTATAGGGGCTGCTGGTCAGTGATAATGGTTTCAAAAGATGAAAAACCTGTAAGTCATTTTTCACAGGATGAAATGTCATCGGGGGCAGGGCATAAAGAAAGAACAGCACACTTATTGGAGGAGATGATCTCTTAGGAAGAGAATGAACATTTCCTGCTTAAGGGGGGAGAAGGTAGAGGTGTGATAGGTGTCAGTCTGGCCACGAAGTTAAGCTGCTAGTGTTCGAATGGGTAAAACACTAGGTGTCTCTCAGGAATTTAGCTTAGTTATTACATTGGCTGTATTCAGAGTCCTGTTAGTTTATTTATATATTCCTAGTATTTATGCATTAGGTCAAAATTTGAAACCCCACAGCCCAGATTCTGGTAATAACTTGTTTGCAGGAAAAAAAAAATGTGACAATGAATTTAAATGTTATTAAAACACGTATTGTTTGAGAGGCCTTAATAGAGATTAAATACATACTATCAGCTTTGTGCTTTGCTTGGAAGCTGCTATATTCAGCATTTAAAATGAGATTTGTCAGATCCCAAGCTTATGTCGATTCCATAAAAGTTTAATGATCTACTTCCAGGTCTAGCAATGTTTAGGATTTATTTACAGTCTTTATTATAAAATTTGTCCAAAATATACGCATTCCCCCAAAGACTTCTGAGCTCACAGGCAGAAATATAAATGCACAAAATGAAATATAGAAGATGGTAAAAAATCTCTGTGTGCTAGGCAGTTTTTTCCTCTTTAATCTTCTTTCTTTCATTTTAATTTTCTTCTCTTTTTGGTAAATACTGAAGGATGCAACAGAGGGCCTTTTGTTCCTAGGGAGCCATTTAGGGGAGTCTGTTGATCAGATTGAATATCATAGGAAAAGATCATTAATGAAGACTCCTCCTTCCTCCTGGGTAGGTAGCACGCTTGGAATTGGAAATCAAGGTAAGAAACCAGGAACCATTAAATCATGAAATGTGAGAGGGAAGAGACTTTAGTGATCATCTAAGGCAAGTCCTTCATTTTGCAGACGAGGAAACAGCAGTCTTCTACTGGAGTTGGTTGGTTGTATATGGTCCTCTCATCATAAAACTCGATGACTCGGAACCTTTTACTATACAGCCTCTGTGCTGAAGGCCCATAAACATCTTGTTTCAAAATCCCTTGACTTCCTCAAATCCAGTAATGCTGATATGCACTCTCACCATCCTTCAAACATGGCAGTGTCTGACAACTCATCATCAGCTCTATTAGGCATTCTCAAACTTTAATCACCCAGGGGGCTTGTAAGGAACACAGACTCCTAGGCTTCATCTCCAGGCATTTTGTCTGTATTCTTATTCTGTGAATCCACAGTGGAGTTCAGTAGTCTTCCTTTTAACAGCTGATTCCAGTGTAGGCGTTCCAGGGTTCGCATTGGCTTTAAGTGCTGACTTTGCCCCTTAAGTGGCTAAATGACTTTAATCCTCAATTACATCTGTAAAATGGGCTTAAGAGTACCTGTCCTAAAGGATTGCTGTGGCAGTTTGGTTGTGATATTATATGAAAAGCATGTAGAAGGCACTTTACATGCTTTTCAGATTACCTTCACTGCTCTGAGTGCATAATTTAGGCCAATATATAATTTTCTGTGTGACAGTTAAGAATGGTAACATCTACGTCTAATCTAAGTTAAAGGTAAGCATCATACAAAAATATTTAAGATATATCAGTAGGATTCTCACATTTAAATATTCCTTTGTGTAGTAAAACACTTCATAGATTATAGTGAAAGACTAACTCTCACTGTTTTAACAGATCAGTGATTTTTTTTTGGTAATATATAAAATAAATAACACACTTATGGATTTGTTAGGAGCCAAGTTGAGGGTCAGAATGGGAGAACCTAATGTACCAATTCAGTCACATGTTCATCTCTCTTCCTCTAATCCCAGTTATATTCTTACACTGAAACATACTTAATCTAGATGACCTCATCCTTAACCCTTCTTCTGCTAAAAACTTGTCAATTGACCTTCCTTACCTCTCTCCCTTGCAGAGCTTCTTGGCTGCCTACCATTTGTGTAGCCCTATGATAGGTACATGGAATGGTGTGCCCAATGTTTATGATAGACAATAAACACTGAAATAATTCAGATGAGGTAGAGATTCCTGTGGGCTGGAGGGGTTAGAAAGGCCTCATGGAGGTGGTGGGAATTGAACTGCTTCCTGAGGCATGAAGATGTACTGGAGTTGGTTGCAAAAGGTCCTGCTTAATTAGAGGTAAAAAAGAGTCCGAGGTTAGAGAAGAGTGCTCTCCAAATGGTTTTCAAACCTGTTGAGTAAAACTCAGGTTATTTACAGTTCTGTATGGACCTTTTTTTTAAAAAAATATTTTAATCCTTTGGGAAAAAATGCAACAGTAAGTATATACTCGAATTTTATATTTGCCACATTATAATATATTAGTTATCACCTTTGTGACATCAGTTTATTTATTTCAGTCTGGCCTGGAATAAAATTTCTGCCGCCATTTTGTCTGTATTCAGAAAGCAATGTGAGATTGCTAAGAGAGCTAATATAAAACTTATGCCTTTTTCAGCTTCTTATCAGTGTGAATCAAGACTTTTTTTTTCAATAAAGTGCAATAAATAAATTTGCATGCTGCGTTTGGGAGCTTATGCATGTATATTAATTACACGCTTATTTGATAAGACAACTGTTATTTGACTTCTCCAGTTTAAAGTTTTTATAAATTATATGATTGATCTACTTGGAACTTTTAACTATTCTATAAACTATCTTTTGGGAAGCCTCATCTGTGAAAAAGCAAATAAAATTCTGCTGCTAAAAAGTGTTGAAAGCCATAGTCTAAGGTCATCTAGTCTCTACTCAGACTTAAAAGAATAGTCAGGTGTATGGAATATTTTGTATTTATTTGCGAGAAATGTTTGCACAGTGAAATGGCATGTTGATAGCTGGGAAGACTTGATAGTCTGCAAGGGATGAAAGGGGAAGAAAAAGAGCCACAGAGAGTATGTCGAAGACAACTGCTGCCTGACATCTTGGAGGGGCGAAAGTCTGGAGAAGAATGCTGGTGATAACAACAAAGGAGAGGAAGTATTGTTACAAAATAGTTATTGGAAATTAATGTTGCTGATAGGATATTGAGAGATTGAGGAAGAAAGGACAGGAAGCAAGAAGTGCCCAAATTTTGGAACAGAGTTTTAGAGATAAAGGAATAAAGATTCGGGAAGAGCCAGACTTGAAGAGATGATGATGGCTTTAGTTTTATTCTTGTTTCATTTTATTACTAAAAGTCATATCCTTAGGGTACTTATCCAAATAGAACAATCCACACCTCATAATGTTATTAGGAAAAATGAGCAATGGAAGTCTGTAGATTCAAGGCTCCATTTTGGAGAGTGTTTTCAGGTTTATTGTAGTGCTTATATCATCTTCTGATTTGTTCCTGACATTCTGGAAAGATATCCAGATAGATCCAAGTACTATGATTATTTATTGTTCAAATCTTTGCCTGTATTCCTCTTCATCTCACATTGCAGGATAAAATGAATAACAAAATATCTAAATTGTTCACACTTTACAACATGGACAAAGGAATGAAGATTCTTCAGAGATGTAAAATCACCTGGCTAGTGTGGCTCAGTGGTGGAGCATTGACCTATAAGCCAGGAGGGCACAGTTCGATTCCCTGTCAGGGCACCTGCCTGGGTAGGCTTAATCCCCTGTGTGGGCAGCCAATCAATGATTCTCTCTCATCGTTGTTCCTATCTCTCTCTCTCCCTCTAACTTCCTCTCTGAAATCAATTAAAATATGTTTTATTTAAAAGATATGTAAAAACATAATGCCTAAGTAGGTCTAAAGAAACTGACTTCTGTTGACCTCTGCTTTTAGCCTGAATGTCCAAAGATCTCCTTCCAAATTTATTTTGAGTGTTGCTTTTTCTTAAAGCATTGAAAATACCATGGTTTTTGCTCTAGATAATTAAAGCTCAACACTAGATTTCCAGGAGAGATGCTGAAAGATGGATTGGGACGTGCATGCCAATAGAAATGTTTGCCATATGCTTTACACAACATAATGCATATAGAGCCTCATGGAAACATAGAAAGAAAACTCAACTATAGCGAAGGTACATACAAAAAGCTAAAAATAGCTGATATTTATTAAGCACTTAAAATGTGCCAAACATCATGGTAAGCCTTTTATAAAAATAGTTTCTATGGGCAAATTTTTATCCATTTTATAGGTGGGAAAATGGAATCTAGAGAGTTTAACTAACATGTTCAAAATCACACCGCAAGTAAATAGGTGGAGGCAGGATTTGAGTTCACTTCTGACCCTAAGGTGACAGGGCTTTGAATTCATGTCTGACCCCAAAGTCCATACCTTCAACCCTTCTGCTGAAAAACCTCTAGAAGGAAATAGAAACGCACACACAAGCCTGTGTTGACAGACTATTTTAAGGGCCATAGGACTGAAATTATTGTTGCACAATTTCACCCAGCCATGAGAATGAGACTCTGGTGTACCAGGAAAGGTTACATCTGCAAGATGTAAAAACTTCTTTCTTGGATTAACTTGCCTTTTCACTATGGTGAGCTCAAAAGTAATAGCTTTTCCAGTCACGACATTTGTAATTTGGCTGGAGGATGTGAACAGCCCTTCTTGGACTACAAGCTCGACAGCTGTTCCCATTTACACAGTAGGTGAAAATTTATATTTAAAAATAGTGGCTCATAAAGAATATGGAACAATGACAACTGCAAAAAAGAGGAGTAATTATATTCATGAAAAATGAACTGAAAAAATGATGCATTATTTTTTTAAAGCAAGATGTGTTTGCAGCATTTAAAAAAATGGTGTCTTTAATTAATTCTGCCTAACATTCAAAGAATAAGGCCATCCATACCAAAATTGTTGAATAAAGCAAAAATCTATGAAAGATATACTCTCTAATGTTACTAATAATGAAGAAAGGTTATCTTCTGGTTAATACTCCACCTTTTTTTTTTTTTTTAGTTAGAGTTATTACAATTGAAAATAGATAGTGGTTATAATAATCTAATGAGACTATCACATAAATGGTACCTTGTTTGACATAAATGATGTAAATCATAAACCAGAATTATTTTAGAGAACAAAAGTAATTACTCCAATAAGAAAAATTTAAGCTAGAGCTAAGATAATACCCAGGTATGCCCATTTTTCACCTATAAACAGACTATCGTGTAATTTGCTTTAGGGTTTACAAAGGACTTTCATATACATTCTGGATGGAACAAACATCCCATTTGGCAGATGAGAAGATTAAGGGTTAGCTCAAGAACAGAGCTAGTAAACAAGATTTCAACCCAGGTCATCAACCTGGATTCTCTTCCACCCATCCCTGTGCCCTCTCCACAATATGTTGTTTCCAGAAATGGTTGGGATCCTTTTCAATAAATTGCATGCATAGGAACACTGTCTAAGTTGTAGGTGGGGATGGAGAGGAGGGAAAGGATGAGGTAAACTCACTGCATGTTCTCATTTGGAGTTGATTAAGGAATGATGATGACATGATTATGGATGCCCAGGGACAGCTAAACGTTTCATGTCCCTCTGAACTGATAGTTGTAAAATAATTTTTAGCACCTATTTAGTGGAGAGGTAAAACAGAGGGGACTTATGGTGGCTTCTCCAGCTGTCATAGCCTCACTCTTTCCTGTACTCCATGGCCTTGGAAGGAGCACAGCCTCTCTGGTGTTCTGAGGACAAGCATGCTCTTGGAGGATTTTACCCCCAGCATGCCTTTCAGGCACATAAAATACCTTCTTTGAGATGAGTTACGGTAAATTCATTATCTCTATCCTCCCCTTAGATCTCTGAAGGTATCTTTTATACCCCAGTAATAATCTGATAGAATATATTATAGGTTGTTGCTCAGACTGTTGCTCCACTAGTCCACTCTAATCAAGCATTAGATTTAATTGAGAATTTTTACATTTTGTGTTGGTCTCCCAATACAAGTTATCAGCCAGTAATTATTTGTTTATGCTTATTATGAGTATAATACTTGTCCTGAAATACATAAAACATCCTTATTTTCGAGGGGTTTATAACTCAGGGAAGATAAGACTAATATGTATATATAAAACTATCAGGTGATATTTAAATAGTAAACTAGTATGACTGAGTTCAGTGTCACTAGAGTCTAGAAAAGGAGATTGTATTTAAAAACTGGAATTCAAAATATGGCTAGAATCTTGTGAGGCAGAAATGGGTGAGAGAGAGGAGGAACAACATAATTGTAAAGGTAATATGAGTAAAATCCACAATGGGGAATGGGGAAAGGGCAGAGGGTGGGATGGAAACTTGGTGGAGGGGAGCAATGGAGGGGGGGGGGATGAGGAACATTTGTAATAATATGAACAATAAAGATTTATTTAAAAAGTAAAATGAGTAAAATCCTATAGATTGGAACACATAATGTACATGAAAGGGACAGTGAAGGGCTAGCTTGGAAGATAAATATTGAGGGAGAGGGGGGAAAAGAAGGAGCAACTAGGCAATAATCAAACCTGAAACACAAGGTAGAATATTTGTTTGATTTGATAAAAAGGAGATCCATCATGGATGACTTAATAGGAAAGTAGAAGGAAGTACTTTGGAGGATGAGTCTGGCCTGGAGCTTGGGGAATGGAGGTGGAAGTGACTTGGGATAGATGCTAGAATTTGGAGGGATGTGCCATCCTGGGCCTGGAGAAAACCAGTGAGGAGTGTGCCACAGGAATCCAGGCATAAGATCTAGGTGAAGCTAGTGATGGGAAGAGAGAAGAGGGAAAACAAATGCAAATCTAATAGATTTGTCAAAGGAATATAGGCAAATATTAAAGGGGAAAGGGAGCGAGGGAGGGAGGGAGGGAGGGAGGGAGAGAGAGAGAGAGAGAGAGAGAGAGAGAGAGAGAGAAAGAGAAGAGAAGAGAAGGAAAGAGAAGAGATGAAAAGAGAAGAGAAGAGATGAGAGAGAAATTAGAGAAAAAAAAATCATAGAAATTGAAGTGCCATGGCTTCTGGAGGATTGAGTCTTAATGCCTCCTTCTTTATAAAGCCTTTCTAACCTTTTTTTATATTAATCTAGTTTTCAATAAAATGATTGATTAAAAAATCCTTCTTCTTCTGAGCTCTCCTTGCTTTTACAATATGATTCCATTATAAAATAGAAGATCAAGAGTAATGTCTCATTCTTTTATTATGTTCAGTGTTTATCATGGAAACCTGGTACATTTAGGAAGTTCAATAAAGGCTTGTGAATGAATGAATGAGGTAGGAAATTATGGTGTTCAGATAATAGGTGAAGGGATCTATCACTAAATCACTAACATGGATCGGACTAAAGATATGTTGCTGAAAGGAATAGGATGTCATTTTCTAATTAAAATTCTTCCTGAGATAATATTGTCTAACATTTAATAACATTTTGGGAAATGGTAATTCAGCCTCTGTTTAAATACCTTTAATGAACAGGCAGCTTACTAAATTTTTGAGCAGGTTAATGGTTACAAACTTTTCCTGTGTTGAGCACAAAGACTTCTTATTTTAAGTTTACTCATTGCTATTAGAAATGTTCAATAATGAATCAATTCCTCCCTTTACTTATGTAAAGTCTAGAGGCCCAGTGCATGAAATTTGTGCATGGGTAGGGTTCCTAGGCCTGGCCAGCGATCAGGGCTGATCTGTGGGGCGACCAGCAGAGCAATCAGGGGGCCCCTGCCGGCACCGCTTTGGCTGGCTTAGGGCCTGTGGGCTGGGGGAGCTCCTGCATTGAGCATCTGCCCTCTGGTGGTCAGTGCATGTCATAGTGATCAGTTATTCCGCTGGTTGTTCCACCATTCAGTTGATATGCATATGAGGCTTTTATTATATAGGATAACTATCATGAACTCTCAGTACATTTTTTACATGTAATATTCTCCATTCTTGTACATCTCCTTTATGTTTACTAGTTTTGAGATTCCATTCACCCTGATTGCTCCCCTCTAGGTGGATTCTGGCTAATGATGACTCCTTTTAATGGTGGCAATGTTAAACATATTACTCCTGGTCTAGTTTGGGCTATAAATAGTCTGTAGAACTATAAATTTTTTTTTATGAGCACAGTCTTTTCCTTAATGCATTCTTATGCTTTATTAACATTTTAAAACTCATATTGAGCTTGTTGTCAATTAAACTCTGACTCTTTTTTAAATGTGCTGAGATTTGTACACTGATTTTTCACTATTGGATTTCATCTTATCATATTCTGTCCATTATTCTAACCAAGTAATGATCTTGAATCTTAAGTTTATGATTCAACATTCAACATATCTCCATACCTTCTAGGTTGAAGTTTTTGAAAACATGTGTATAGCATATACAACCTCAAACAAATGAAAATATTAAATATGACAACTTCAAGATTCATGTTTGCTTTGTTTATCATTGCAATATGACATCTAGTATAATGTCCAGTACATATTGGATATTTAATAAATACTTTTTAGTGAATAAACAAATGGATACCTGAATAAATAAAAGAGTTTTTCTAGGTTAAGTAGAATCAACTAATTAACACTTTTAAAGTACTGTCATTTTACCCGCTATAAACTATGTGTGCAATTAATAGTCAATATTCCTCCATATTTCTTCCAAAAATAATCTGGAATGCTTTGTCAAATTCACTGGTTTAACTAAAATAATCTTTATTTTGTAGTAGACATTTTTTTTTAAAAAAAGCCCTACTGGTTACAAAAAATAGGCAAAAAAAGAAGGGGTGAAGGATCTCTAAGAGTTTGGGAAAGAATCTTTATTAAATTCCTCTAGAGATTCAATACACATTACTTTATTTAAAGACTCCAAGAAAATCTAAAAAATATATCAGTTTAACTAAATCAGTTAAGGTAAAAAAAACTTTCCAGATTTATTTACTATGGAATCTTAAAATTTTTTTACAGTAGTTATTAATATCTTGTAGAAGTAGTATACAGGTTTTAGAAAGTGCTGATATACAAACTTCAGTGAAAATGAAAATGAAATTTATCTGGAGTGGTTTGTTATTCTTAAGCCCATGTTGACTTATAACAATCACCCATTCACTCTTCATATGCTCATAAACTGGTGTCTCACAAAACAGGGTACGCTGTTTAAAAAATTGGCTGAATTTGAGATCAAACTCTTAGATTTAGAGCAGAGTTTCTGCTCTGGCTGTGCATCAGAGTTACCTGGTAAGATGTGAAAGAAACCTAGATGCCTGCCATTCAGCCTTGGACTTCATGATTCCCTATGGATGGAGCCAGAGATACACAAGCAGCATAGCTACTTCCTGGGGTAAGGTTTGAGGGTATCCCCTGCTCTTTCCTTGTTGATTGCTGAGATATTACACTTCTCCCATTATCCAGCACTACTCCTTAGAGTTCCTTAGAGCCTTCTAACAAAGGAGCCTCTGAACACATTCAAAACTAGGCTTTCTGTACTTCTTCCCATTTGTCTTGGTCTTCAATTCTCATCCCAATATTTGCTTTATCCTTTCAATCAATGCTTCTCCTTAACATAGAATATGAAAGCAAAATAAAAATTGAAGAGCTTTGCTTTCTCTTTGTCATCTGTCAATATTATCACATTGATCCCCAGAATCATACCTATGCCTTCCCAGGCTAAAATGTCCTCTTTGTTTTCTGTGACACATTTTGCAAGCTATAGTACATTGTAGGTATTTAGCCTTCTTAAATTATGATTCACTCTTCTTAGCTATTCCCATGTGCCCATTATTCCCTCGTTTTATATATGTACACAGATGCAACAGTCTTGGAAATGAAATTTTATGTTGATATCATGAAAGAAACATTAAAATATTTTATGTTCCTTGTTATCACTACCAGAAAGCATTACCAAGAACTCCTTGTTTGCTTGTGTATCTATCATTGCAGCATTATGTTCTATATCCTCTATTGGACAAACACGAGAAAGAAAAACTGAAAAAGGAGATTGAATCACAGAAACGGTGGCCAATGTACAGCTTAGGAAAAATAAGTTGCTTTAAAATCACTGTTATTGGCAGCCAAATAAATATGTACTAAAATCATTTATGTGGTTGTTTTCCATCTCTATCAAATTCACGCCCACATTGCCTTCAATTAAGGTCAGAAGTTGTTAACATGCATTACAAGAACTTTCAGGTTCTATCCCCTGCTCCCTACATATTCTATTCATTTTCTCTTTCATTCTCTCTCCACCCATTCTCCTTTACAAACTTTCACTAGGTGCCTGAATAATTCTTTATTGTCCTTCGAGTGTCATTTTAAACATAATTTCCTATGTGAAGCCCACCCTGGCACAAAAGCTGGGTGTCTTTCCCTCACATTCCCAAGGCTGTGGATACATTCTTATCTCTATCGTTAATAATCTATTTATCTGCCTTTCTATCACACTGGCACATTAAGGCTTATGTTTTGTTCATTGTTTTATCCCCAGCACCCAGGACAGCGCCCGATACGGCATTTGATAAATTCATGTTGTCTGAAGCAAAGTGGAAAAGATGACACTTCTCTCTATGTCTTGATCTGCCCGATAAAATGTGGATTTGGGTAAATCAGTAGCTCGGAGGCAGGAAATCTGCTGGGGGGAAGAAAAGGTCTCTTTAAGCATCCTCAGCAAAAATGCAAACAGATGTTCTTAGCTCTCTAGCTTCAGATAATACGAGAGACAGGAAGTATATTGTGTGTTTTTTTCAATTCCCAGCTGGAGTTGGCAGTGCAAAGACTTTCAGAAAATAATTTTGCTATTTGTAAACTGAAGGAATGTGAGGTGGAAGTAAACGAGGGAGAATAAGTAGGGAGCTGCGCAGTGGGATTTTTACAGTCACTTTTGTGGAGATAAAGGCCCTGTAAAAAAGGATGATGATACATGAGGGATAAAACTTCTAATTTTTTTCCTCACAAGGTAATTCCGATCCAGGGCTGTTCCATACATTAAACTGTGAAATCTGCTCACCACAGCTTTTTAAACTTTTTTGTTTAGTTTATGTGAGGCTTCCTTCTGGCTTATTCATGAACTCATGTGGTGTAGATACCCTTCATGAGGGAACCGTGGCTCGATTTTACCACCAGAAAGAAACGGAATTCAGATACAGTTTGGAATAAGAATGCACAGTACTTTCCAAAATATACACATTTAATAACACATTCAATGTTAGTACTTATATGAGAGCATGAAATCTTGAGGGTCATTACTTGTGAAATATAAATTTACACTCCATTTAGGTTACCACCAATCTGAGGACCCTGAGTATTCTTGAGATTTGTCTTAAGCCTGATCCATTATTAGTTCTAAGAATAAATATGAATAACCTATTTCATTGGGGCTCCCCGAAGGGAGCAAGTTGCTCTAGGCAGGAGCTCCCACTGCCATCTGTAACCCGGGAATCGGGGACTCAGAGTCTCCAGGACCTGGGACCTGTCCCGCCCCCCTTTGTAGCCCCAGCTCCCAGCCCAGAGACTAATATACAGAAGGAACTCAGTACATGTTTACTGACTTAATGAGTGAAGTCTTGAATGGTTCAGTGTTTGTGCATCAAAGTGGGTTCTTGTTGGGGTTATTGTGGCACTTTACCTCTAGGGTTCTGCTTGACCTCCACCCCTGTAGAAAACACAAGTTATATTTCTGACCTGTAGTTATATCCCAGGATTTTTCTCAGTCTCTGGTTTCTCCTGGGGGGTCCTGTGCTCTTCCTGTGATCTCTGGGTCCAGCCTGCTTCTAGAGATCCAGTCTCTTTAAGAAGTAAGAGAGCAAATTCCATTTGGGTACTCTGACGATGGCCCAAAGCTCAGTTACCCTCCCCAGAGCCCCAGTTCTCTCACCTATGGCTACTCCATGCTCGCCTTGCTGGTTTGGCTCCTTTCTCTTGTCTTCAACACGGGTTCTGCTTCTTCTGCAAAAGCAGAGGGGATGTCCTCCTCTTATCCTTTTCCTTTAACTTAGGATAGTCTCCTGACTTTGTTTCCTCCCCTGTAACCTCAGATGTGGCATCTCCGTGCTTCTATTGTCCTCTCCCATTTTAGTGTCTTCTTTCTTGGACTCCACATCTTTCCTTCTGTTTCACCCACCAGCTCCTTTAACACTCTCTTCTTACGATCATACAACCCCCTCTGAGGTCAGCCGCTAGTTGCCAGTGCCTTCCAAGGAAGGATATTAAATTTGTGTTGTAGCCTCTTTAAAAGTTTTACAATATGCGATACACTTGCCTTTAAAAATCAACATCCATCTTTTTCATATACCTGCAAAGAATACTTTACAAATTATTATTTATGTGTGATCACATATGGTTGTGGTGGCTATTCTTGTCTAAGCTAATTCCTCCTAATGCATCATCATTATGTTGGATAGGGAGCATTTTATTACATTTTCTTTGAAAAAGGTCACAATGAGACAATAAGAGGAATCTCTTTGAAGTGGGTAATCCAGGTTTTTTTTTTTTTTTTAAATAGTCATACAGGTAATGGAACAGTGTCTGAGTCCCAATGCAATTTTTTTCAGATTTAATTAATATTCTAAATTAGTGCCTGAAATGCTTTATGTGTAGGTTGAAGAGACCATCAGAATCTTGGTCAGTACGAGGATTTATGGCTGTATCAGACACAGGGAGTTTATTACTGCCGCTATATCTGAGGTGGATGCTTTCGGAAGCAGGATTTCTGGCCAAAAGCTACATCACAGAGTCTGGCAAATATGCTTCCTTTATTTTTCCCCCTCTTGATTCTTCAGTCCAAATGAATCCAAATTAATTGCATTTTTATTGATTTTATTCGTTTGGCTTAGTAGGGTCATCAGAGGGGGATCATTTTTATTTTTATCTTCATTTTGAGATGTGTCTCAAGGCCACTTGTGAAATAAAAGGCACCAGATCAGAGGTGTTCAAGATCTCATTCTAGAGTCTTGAGTGGTAAACAGGGATTTAGAGAAAGCTGCTGGCGGGAAGAGTTCGGCTCACACGCTGCTTTCCCCTTTCAAACAGACACACGTCGAGAGGGTACTGGTTAGTCTCCGATTTATTTTCTCCTGAAACATGTGTGTCTAGATCTAGTATCTTGAAACTGCTTGGGCTTATTCAAACTTTCTTGGATTTTTCTCCATTTCATTCCTCTTATTAAAATCTAGTAAGAAAAGAGTAAATTAGAACAAGTGAAGATTTAAAAACATGATAAAAAGAAAGTTAATAAATATTAAACAAAGTATTAATATGAAAAGTAGATAAAAGAAGAGAAGAAAAGTGGAGAGTAGCACTCCAAGGAAGGTAGGCTGAAGGTCAGGTCGGTGAGTGAATGGAGAGAGAAAGCAGATTTAGGTGTGGTAAGTGGGAGACCACAGAAATCAGAGAAAGCATACCTTGCTTCTCTAAAGGATGAAAAGAAAAGGATGCTTGAGGGAGAGAGAGAGAGAGGGAGAGAGAGGGAGAGAGAGAGAGAGAGAATGATATTAGGGGGTCAATACAGTTGTCTCCCCTTGTCCAAAGGGATACATTCCATGATCCGCAATGGGTACTTGAAATTGCAGATAGAATTGAACCCGATATATACATGATGTTTTTTCTTATACATACACTGTGATCAAGTTTAACTTATAAATCAGGCACAGTAAGAAATTAACAGTAACTAACAATGAAATAGAGCAATTATAATAATGCATTTTAATAAAAGTTATGTGAATGTGGTCTTTCACAAAATATCTTGTACTGTAGGTGCAATGAGCATATGCTTGACAAGGGAATGGCTCATGTCCTGGGTGAGATTCGGGGTAAAGAAACAATATTTCATCACACCACTCAGAATGGTGCACAATTGTTTATTTCCGGAATTTTTCATTTCATATTTTCAGACCACAGTTTGCCTTAGGCAACTGAAACCACAGAAAGTAAAACCATGGATGGAGGTGAGGCTATTGTACACAGAAAAACACCACATTGGAAATAAGGGTATTTTTTCCTCTTCATTTTTGTTTTAAGTCAATCAAGCGGGAATTGACACTTCTAGGAAAGGTAGAAGGTGGAGAATAACAGGAAGGCCAGCACAAATATTTAGGATAGTGTCATCTAACTCTGTGATCATCCACTTAGCATCTCAGTTGTTAGGAAGTTTGCCTCAGGTTGGCATCCTCGGACATAGATCCTGAGATGAGGATTTCTCCACGAATATTAGGAAATGTTCTTGGAGCAACTAATAGGAGCTGTGGGGAGTGGAAAGAGGAAGGGGAAGGAATTAAGCAACAGTGTGGTGGCAGGCAAAGTTCCACAGTGTGTAATCCCAGGGGTCCCATCTCAGAACGGTCCAGTTAGGGGCAAGGGAGCTGTCCTAGTTATACTTTTACTAGTACGCCTGTGGTTCTCAACCTGGGGTGATTCATCCCCCAGGAATCTATGATTGTCAGGAACTAACTGGGAGGAATGTGATACTGATGGGTGGAGGCCAAGGGATGCTGCTAAGCTTTCTTCAATGTACAGGACAGCACTATTGACACTTGGGAGTCCAAGTGTCAATAGTACTCGGGTTAATAAAATCTGGTGTACACCAGTCAGTCACTGGTCCAGAGCTCCCGGCAGGATGAACATTTAGGGTCCCATGAAGCCTTTCTGGTAGTTTGAGGGCAGCAGGCTGTTGGGAGTTTGTGAGTGTGGCAGTAGCCAAGGAAGCCCAGGGAGCATGGGCAGCACATTGACAGGATGCTGCAGAATCCTGGCAATTCACTGGTATGAACTTAACCAATATCTCTGTCTTTTCCAATCTCATGACAGTCACCTGGGTTAATATCTATTGGGACTGCAAACACTTTCTTTCCTATTTGTTTTACAGCCGGGAAATCAAAAACGACAGAGCGGTAGCATTGGGTTTGGATACACAACTTGAGCTACCTTCTAAGCCAAGGCTGAGAAATGTTTTTTGACATTCTTTTTCTGACTTAAATAATGAGCTGCATTTTCACTCATCTTTTGCTCCGGGGCCAGGCTAATCTCTCCTGAAAGTATTCTAAATTGATACTCAGTAGCTTTCTAAAGTCATTTAAATTCCTAATGAAAAGTCACTCAGGGCCATAGTACAAAATAAATACATTGTTATTGATCATGCAATAAGGTATTAGGCTAATTTAATAAGGCTTCTCCCTGAGATGTACTTAATTCACCAATATAGTCATTTCTCAGCCATCAGAGGTCTTGCCGTGTTTT
Source organism: Vespertilio murinus (assembly GCA_963924515.1). Classification (NCBI taxonomy): domain Eukaryota; kingdom Metazoa; phylum Chordata; class Mammalia; order Chiroptera; family Vespertilionidae; genus Vespertilio; species Vespertilio murinus. The sequence continues at coordinate 50,117,753 of OZ004704.1, forward strand.
TTTTTTTTTTCTTCAGGGCCTGGAATAGTCATTTCTGATTTGCCTTACTCCATGTTGCCACCTGAATATTCCAGGATGCCTCATCTCTGTTAAACTTCTTTTCCTTGTCGGCAAAGTACAGTGACAGAATAAGGATTCATTACTCTTGAAATGACCCTTTCCACAATATCCTCTTTTTTATCACCTTAATCAGCAAAGTGGTGCTCTGAGGACTGGCAGGTTCACTGCCTACAGGCCCATTTATTACCGAGACACAAGCTGAATAATTGTGTATTTACCAACTTCAATTTAACCTCACAACTTAGCTGTCTTTTGCGACAAGGTGAGAAATAAGGCCAAGGTGCTCCTCTCCCTGAAGCTCATCAATAACTCCTCTCTCTCCACCAAAGCTGCTTTCATTGTCACCCTGGCATGCGGGAGTTGATCTGCTTTAGCACATGGCTTTTATCTTCAAAAAAAAAAAAAAAAGGTTTTGTGGTCTTGGTCAAAGCTTTAAGTCTTAACTAAAAAAATTAGGCAAAGAGAGGTAGCATTCCTTTTGTTTCCTCCCGGGAGGATGCACGCCCGCCCGTGTGCGAGGGAAGAAAGGATTAATTTATCTATTTATGTTGGAAGGAGATAGGTAATAGCATGCCTAGGTCAATGCTTTTTAATCTCATAAGAAAAATAGATTCAAAATTATTGTAAAAATATGATATTAAAAATGCATTTAACCTAGACATTCTGAAGGAAATGACAGAAGTGTGCAGCCGTGGAAGTGTAGGTGGGTTAAGTGCAGCATTACCTTCAACTGAAACTTATAAAAAATAATCAGAACGTTCATTAATTTGTGATCACGGTGAATTCGTACCGTGAAAATTAAATGTACCTGTGAAAAGTATAAGGTAAGTAAGACTATGGCTACTGACTTGGAGAAGTGTCCAGGATATATTGTTAAGTTTAAAAAAAATCTCCAGTACAGTATAGACATTTCCAAATTGCATAAAGAAAGCTTTTATTTGTATTACATATCTGGATTGCTATTTATTAAACTATTAACAGAGTTTCCCATGAGAGGCAGGATCACATTGGTACTCAATCAAGGACAGTTCTGTTTGTCTGGCAATGTCTGGGGACCTGTCTGTCTGTCACAACTGAGGGTGGTGCCCCCGGCATCCATAGGCCAGGGATTCCATGACACATCCTACAATGCACATCAGCCCTCATGATGCCAACAGTGGAAGGTTCAGAAACCCAGGATTAGAAAGATTTATACTTTCTATTTTTGTGCTCTTTGGTGGTGTAATGTTGAACAACAACCTTGCTTTCCTTTTATTTTGAACAGAATTCATAAAATATTTCCATTTTGAGGAAAACTATCCTTGTCATAATACAGCCCATTTTTTTGGTAAATTTCAAGGGTTACACAGGTCAGAGTATGTAAACTCTTTCTTATGAGGCAGATAACTCTTAGGTTGTTGTGGATATTGGCTGTGATAATAAAATTATGTGTTATAAAACTGAATCTATTTTTGGAAGGTAGAGTAGAGATAAAGAGATTAAAGGAAAATTAATTGAACAATGGGCAAATGTAGCTGGGTTCCCTCCCGGAGCTACCTACGGGCTTGGATGGGGAAATCTTGCCATCTTTAAAGGAAGAGTGGATCTTGTCAGAGGCCTGAATATCCACAACTGCAGCGACCACCGAGCAACTGTGAGCCCCAGAAATCTGGTCGCAGGGGGCGCGAAAACTTGGACTCAAAAGACAACTCCACCACACAACGAAAAGATCACATTTCGCGGAGATAGGATGAGTCCCTGTGGTGGAAGACAAAAGCCCATGCGTGCTTGGCACGTGGAAACTGGAGGCCTGGGGTGGTATTTATAAGAAGCCCTGGGCTGTTGGGCTGGTGCCATCTGTAACTGTGGATGGGGCTCCTAACAGGGGAGATACCTAAAGAGCAACACATTTTGATCTGACTCAGAAGCATATCTGGAGAAATTAAAACTTTGTTTATCATTTACAAGTTATCCTATCTAATAAAAGAGTAATATGCAAATTGACCATCACCCCAACACACAAGATGTCTGCCCCCATATGGTCAAAGATGGCTATCCCCATGTGGACACAAGTTGGCCGCCACAAGATGACTGGCAAGGGAGGGCAATTGTGGACAATCAAGCCAGCAGGGGAGGGTAGTTGGGTGGGACCAGTCTTGTAGGGGAGGGCAGTTGGGAGGAACCAGGCCTTCAGGGGAGGGTAGTTGGGGGGACCAGGCCTCCAGGAGAGGGTAGTTGGGGACAACCAGGCCTCCAGGGGAGGGTAGTTGGGGGCAACCATGCCTGTAGGAGAGGGCCATTGGGGATGACCAAGCCAACAGGGGGATTTGGGCTGGCAAGGGGAGCAGTTAGGCATTGATCAGGCTGGCAGAGGAGTGGTTAGGGAGTGATCAGGCTGGCAGGCAGAAGCAGTTAGGGGTAATCAGGCAGGCAGTCAGGCAAGTGGTTGGGAACCAGCAGTCCTGGATTGTGAGAGGGATGTCTGACTGCCTGAATGGGTAGTCAGGCATCCCTTGAGGAGTGCCAGATTGGAGAGGGTGCAGGCTAGGCTAAGGTACACCCAACACTCCGCTGCAAGAATTTTGTGTAAAGGGCCTCTAGTAAAAATATATTAGGAAGATGGGTATATAAATTTAATGTGCTGAATTGTGTGATTCTTTCCTTTGGGTGTTATTTATTAGAGGAGATATTGGGTATGTTTAACATAGTGAAACAATGATAATAGCTAATGCTTACCCAGTGTTCTCTCTGGGCTAGGTAGGCACTGCTTTGTTTAAAAAAAATATTTTTTTATTGATTTCAGAGAGGGAGGAAAAGGAAGAGAGAGATAAAAACATCAATAATGATGTGCCGTGATTGGGAACTGAACTGTGACCTCCTGGTTTGCAGGCTGATGCTCAACCACTGAGCCTTGCCTGCTGGGCAATAGGCATAATAATTGTCTTAAAAACTGTGTAATAATCTCAAAACCTCCTTATGCATGTTCTATTTTATCGTCATTTAAGAGTTGAGCCAACTGAGGCACAGTGAGCTTAAGTAACTTGTTGCACAAATGAGAGCCAGGATGCGATTCTAAGCAGCCTGGTTTATGTTGACCTGGGTGAATCATTAAATGATTGCATGGTCCAGATTGTCCAAAGCAAAACGCAGTGTGATGGGTTGTGCGGTGTGATAATCAAACCTGGGGCTGGGATGTCACAAAAACAAGACTGGGGCATCACTGCCGCCTCTCCTGCTTCCAGCAGCACTGGACAACAGGAGTAAAGGCCCCTGTTATCGGCTCAGAAAAGGAAAGAGCAATCTGTGAACATGACCAACACCACCATCTACTCACTCCCCCTTTAGGCTTTGTTTTAGGAAAGTCTTTCATTCTTTTCTCTGACCTGGCCGAAGCAGAGAGTTTAGCGGTCCAGCAGGTAATCATGATTTGGAAAGACTGGGGCAGAGGCTCTCCAGGATGAGGACTTGTCATTACCCCAATTGATATTCCTTATTATTACCAGCAACCCCAGGCTGGCAGAGACATCCCGCCCCCCCCCCCCCCCCCTGAGTTCAGTTCAGCATCAAAGTCTTAAATGATGCGTAGAACTCTGCACCAGCCCCCCTGGGCTTGAATGCTATCATCACAGGCAGAGCAGGCGCCTGTCACCTCCCAGAGTGCAGAGAGGAACCAGGGGCTGGGGGTCTTCCTTTTTTCTTTTCTTTTTTTTTTTTGGAAGGGTAGCACAAACACGCCTCTGAAAAAGCTTTCATAGTCCCCCACTGTGAATAGAATTTCTGTAGCTCTGAAGCTTCTGGGGGCAGACTATACAAAACACATATTTGTTTTCCTCCACACCTCTGCTTTAAGTTTGCCAAGAAGACTAAATAAAAGTCCGTAGGTGGTCATGTGAACGGAATTAAAATAGGAGCTTAAAGATGGCTTGTCACTGGTTAACCATGGGACGGTCCTTGACGTTTAAGAACATCAAATTGGTGTCTGTTTCCTACTTCAACACGTTGGTATTTCTGAATTTCATCTTATTTTGTAATGAACATTATTAGTGGAATTTGGTGAAAACAAAGAGGAAGAAGGTTAATGATACAAAAAAAAATTAGGCATACCATTCTGTAGTATTGTTTGTCAGTTTGATGCCTGACAATTTGGTGACTGTCCTCTTTAAAATGCCTTGTGTTGAGGCCCTAACCCCCAATGTGAGGGTATTTGAAGTAGAGGCTTCTGGGAAGAAATTAGGTTTAGATGAGATCATGAGGGCAGGACCCTCAGGGTGGGATTAGTGTTCCTATTAGAAGAGCCACCATAATGCTCACTCGCTCTCTACCCAGGAAAGGCCATGTGAGGACAGAGGGAGAAGGCAGCCATTGGCATCCCAAGGAAAAAAAAAACCCTCACCATAATCTACCCTGCTGGCAGTTTGCTATTGGACTTCTAGTTTCTAGAACTATGAGAAATAAATCCTCTTGTTTAAGCCACCCAGTCTATGGTATTTTGTTATGGCAGCCCAATCTCACAAAGGCAAGATTTTGATTGATTAGCCATATTTCTGCTTATTAAATGAACTTTTAATCTAAACTCTCCTGATTATCGTAAGAAGGTTTTTTCTTCTGTTCCAGGAGACCAATTTGAGAAACATCCTTGTATTGGGAGTGTCAGTATGACTATAGATTTGTGTGAGAAGTTTTTAGATAGAGTCATTATAACAATGATTTTGACCTTGCCTCCCACTGCATATCTACTCTCTACTCATAAAATAAACTGATCCTTTACTGCACATTTTCTTAAATATCTTATTGCATATTAGTTTTCTAAGATAAGATGACTGGATATAAGATAAATTTATAAAAATCAATACCTTCTCTGTATACTAAAAATTAAAACTGAAAAAGGAAAAGAAGAAAAATATTTTATAATAGTAACAAAACAATAAAATATGAGGGAATTTATTTTAAAAATAAGGCCAGGACCTATCTTAAGTAGACCATAAAGAAATTGTGAAAGGATATAGAATAAGATCTGAACAAATTGGAGGATCTGTCTTGTGCTTGGTGTGGAAAATTTATATCATACATTTTAATTCTCACAAAATTGACATATACATTTAATGCAGTTCCATTAAGCATTAGAGCATATTTTCTGTTAGGTCTGAGAATTGTATAGGAAATTATTTAATTTTATGTGGAAGAATATATTTGTGAGAATATAACAATAAAGTTGAAAAACAAAACGATATAAGAATAGTGAAGGGGAATAGTGTTAATAGTTGTTGGAACATACCAAAAATTAACTCTAACAAATAGAACATCATTTTGCCATAGTAACAGACAGAAAGATCAGTGGGACAGAACTGAGAATATAGATATAAATATAATTATATAAGAAAACTTAATGTATATGTAATATTTAAAAGAAATGTAATATTTAATAAATGATGCTCAAATAGTATCCTTTTATAATAAAATTGAGTTGAATTCTTTCTTATGTAAAAACAAATTCCTGATGGATTAACAATATAAACGTCAGTGTAAAATATGAAATAATTCAAGAAAATCCAGGGGAATACAGAGTTCCCTCTTATAATGTGTATTCAGTTAACAACTTAGCCATATGACTCTTGAAATGTTATGCCACTTTTTGGATGGCTTTATCGCCTAAAAACATACCAAGTAAATGGACTAAAAGAAGTGATATTTCAACATTTGGTTTCAGGCAAAGACACACCATTTACTTGACAGAATAATTTTCAGTTAGAGAGAGCATAGATTTGAATTGTGCATCTTGCTTGGGTGAACCCAGAATGTTCTACTTTGCATATGTCTGTAAGGGGAGAGGGATAAAGAGTTAGCATTCTCTATATACTTACAACCTGTTGTGCACATAGACTATTTCCACATTTTAAAAATGTTTTTGCATCCCTTTTATTTTTATCTAAAGATGCTTTTCTGAGCACTTTGAATATAGGTATACCTTGTTTTATTGCTCTTTGCTTTATAGTACTTCAAGATACTGCATATTTTTACAAATCGAAGGCAAAGCTCCCCGTTAACAAAAAGATTATGATTTTCTTGATTGCGATATTCATTTTATTATGGTGGTCTGGAACCTAACCCACAATATCTCCAGAATATGCCTGTATAAGATAGTCATGAACATTCCAAAAAGCTTAAAAATTAGTGAAGACAATGGGAAAAAGGAAAAAAACAGAGGCTAAAACATATATAAATATACATATATTGTATGTATAAACTAATTTCAAATTTTTATTACATTTGTTTTCACTGTTTAATATGTTTTCTATCTGTGAATATTATTTGGATATCTCCTGAGTTGTGACAAAACACATCATAATTGCTCTCCTTAAAATTAGTAGAAATGGTTGTCATTATTATAAAAAATATAACATGAAATCTATTCTCTTAACAAAATTTTAAGCATATAGTACATTATCATTACATGCACAATGTTGTCAAAAGATTGCCAGAACTTTTTCAAAGTTAATTTTTATTGTTGAGATTATTACAGATGTTCATCTTCCCCTCCACGCCCCCATAGCTTCTCTCCACCTGGTTTCCACTGCACCCCAGGCCCTCACCGCCCTATTGTTTGTGTTCATAGGTAATACAAACATGCATATAAGATTTTTGTCTAATCTCTTCTTGTACCCCCCAACATCCCCTTCCCTCTGAGAATCGTCAGTCTGTTGCATTTCCATGCCCCTGCTTCTATTCCATTCACCAGTTTATTCTGTTCATCAAATTTTTTTCCATTTGGTTTTTAGATTGAATTGTTGATAGATAGGTATTTGTTGTTACTTTGTTGTTCATATTTTTTATCTTTGCCTTTTTCTTCTTCTTCCTCTTCTTAAAGAATACCCTTTAGCATTTCATATAATACTGGTTTGGTGGTGATGAACTCCTTTAGCTTTTTCTTGTCTGTGAAGCTCTTTATCTGACCTTCAGTTATAAATGATAGCTCTGCTGGGTAGAGTCATCTTGGTTGTAGGTTCTTGCTATTCATCACTTTGAATATTTCTTGCCACTCCCTTTTAGCCTGCATAGTTTCTGTTGAGAAATCAGCTGACAGTCATATGGGCACTCCCTTGTAGGTAACTAACTATTTTTCTCTTGCTGCTTTTAAGATTCTTTGTCTTTGCCCTTGGCATTTTAATTATGCTGTGCCTTGGTGAGCTCCTCTTTGGATTCCTCTTGTTTGGGGTTCTCTGCATTTCCTGGACTTGTAAGTCTTATTTCTCTCACCAAGTAGGGGAAGTTTTCTGTCTTTTTTCCCCCTTCAAATAAGTTTTCAATATCTTGCTCTCTTTCTCTTTTTGGCACCCCCATAATTTGGGTGTTGGTATGCTTGAAGTTGTACCAGAGGCTCCTTATACTATCTTGATATTTTTGGATTTTTTTTTCTTTTTGCTCTTCTGGTTTGGGTTTTTTTTTTTTTTTTTCTTCCTCGTATTTCAGATCATTGATTTGATTCTCACAATCCTCTAGTCTGTTATTAAACCCTGTATATTATTCTTCATTTCAGTCAATGTATGCTTAATTTCTGACTGTTTCCTTTTTACTTATTTTCTTTTTTGGCATTCTCACTAAGATCCTTGAAAGTCTCACTAAGTTCCTTGGAGGTTTATAGAAGATTCTTGAGTAACTTTATAACTGTGGTTTTGAACTCTGTATCCAGTACCGTAGTTTTCTTTCTTCCATTTATTTCATTTGTGATATGTTTGTTTCCACATTTTGACTGCTTCCCTTTGTTTGTTTCTATGTATTGCTAAGTCTCCTTGAGTTGATAGAATGGCCTTGTGTAGTAGTTCTCCTATAGGGCCCAGTGGCTTAGCCTCCCCAATCACCTGAGTTGGACACTCTAAGTGCACCCATTTGAGGGCTGTGGGCACAGTCTTGTTGTTGTTAAGTCTTGATTGCTGTTGGTATCACTGGGAGGAATTGACCTCCAGGCAATTGGCTGTGGGGACCAGCTGAGACTACAGTGGGAGAGCTGCTGTGCAGGAGACACCCTTATGGAGCAGGACTTGCTTCAGTGGGGCTTTGGTGCTCGTTGTGCCTGCCCCTTGAGTGTGTCACTTATGGATGTGAAGAGTTGTAATCTGATATGGTCTCACACTGACCACTGGTACACTGGCTCTGCGGTCTCCAGGGAGATGCAGTCAACCACTGCTTGGGGCCATCCAGCAGGAGCCTCAGAGAGATCTGCAGATTCTTCCTCTTTGTATCAGGTTTAGAAGAGGCCCAGCTGTGAAGGAAGGCAGGCTGGTGCTGGTGCCTGGTCTTGGGCCTTTATTGATAGGTTTGGGGCTCCCTAACCCAACTGCAGCTTGTTGGACAGAGTGTTAGCCTGAGAAAGGACAGGCCATTCATATGCAAAAGATGCTGACTATAGCTTGGGTTGGGTTGTAAATTGGGTGGGGCAGTGTTTCAGGTAATCACCAGGGCGGAGCAAACAGAAATCGCTGCCAGTCAGCCCTGCACTGGGGAGGTCCCAGCACAGGAACAATGACTGACTGCTGGTGAGCACCTCCTTTTGGGAGAGAGCTGCCCCAGGTTCCTTCCCTGATGCTAGACAGTCCAGTTTCTCCTCATATGTGTGTGGGCCCACCAGAGCCTTGCCACGCACTGGAGCTCAGAGGAAGTGGAGAGCTTGTAAATTCAGTTCATGATGCTGGTCTTTTAAGAGGAGCAGCTCTGTCTCCAGCAGCTTGTGTGTCCCTCAGCCCCAGTCTGCACTGGTTTTTATAGTCCGTAGTTCTTACTGCCTATAGGGACTTCTCTCCCCAGCTCTGGAACCCTGATCTGGGGGTCTGCTGTGGGGCTGGGACTCCTTGCTCTTCTGGGCAGCCTCCACAGAGGTAATCTATCTCCCAATTAAAAAATCAGCACACATGGGTGCCCGACCAGCCTGTTCCGCACCTCTGCACCTCCTGGCAGTCTCAGTGTGCTTTCTGCTTTACTCCTCTAGTTGTAGGACTTCCACTCATCCAGCTTTCCAGTGGTTCTGGGTGATTGTTCTTTATGTTAGTTGTAATTCTGATGTGGTTGTGGGAGGCAGCAAGTACAGGTGTTTACCTATGCCACCATCTTTGTTCCACATTGCCAGAACTTTTTATCTTGATTGATTGAAACTCAGAACCCTTTGAACAACTTTTCATTCCCCCTGCTTCCAGCTCTTGGCAACCTCCATTCTACTTTCTGCTTCAATGAGTTTAAATATTTTACATGTAATGTTTTTTGTTTTGTTTTTAACCTATGGGAGGATTTTAAAACAAATTAAGGTTTTTAAAGTAAGAAATTGGCTTACCATTATATGTATAATACAGGTAGGTGAGACAATATTCTTAATATGAACTATAAACAAAGAAAGTAGAAAAGGAAATTGGAATATATTTTCCTAATTAAAACTTATGTTTAGAAAGGATGCTATACTCATAGACAAAAGATTGATTTTATAACAATATTTTCAACACAAATGACAAACAGTTGTCATCTATAATGTACAAATTTATAAGTGAAGCCACACATCAAACAAGAAATGGGCAGAAGATAAGAATATGCTATTTATAGAGGAGCCAATACAATATTTAACAAACATAAAAATATGCTTAAATTTGCTAGCAGCGAGGAAAGTATAAATTAGAGTAAAAATGAGCTGTTACATTACACCAATCAAATTGACAAAAGTTAAGAAAATGAAAACTGGTGCTGGTGAGCACATGGGAAAAGTTTCTCTCCTATATTGCTGGTGAAACTGAATCACAGTATCCTTGGGAAAATAAATATTAAAAAGAAAGCCCACATCGCCGAAACCAGTTTGGCTCAGTGGATAGAGCATTGGCCTGCAGACTGAAAGGTCCCAGGTTCGATTCCGGTCAAAGGCATGTATCTTGGTTGCGGGCACATCCCCAGTAGGGGGTATCAAGAGGCAGCTGATCGATGATTCTCTCTCATAGATGTTTCTAACTCTCTATTCCTCTCCCTTTCTCTCTATAAAAAATCAATAATATATATATATATAAAGAAATCCCACATTTCCTTCAGCACCCACTAGTGGAATCTATCTTATATCCCACATCGATAAAAGGACAAGTATAAAAGGATATATATATATATATATATATATATCCCAAGATTATGAATGCATTGTCTAGTTAGCCATAGTTAAAAAGAAATCAAGTGACTAGTAATAAGAAAACTGTTGCATTTTTACACCCATATCATGAAAGTTATTGAGCCTGTGTTGAATTTAGAGCTACACTAGTTGACCTGAAGAAATTTCCATGCAGAATTGTAGGAAAAAAAAACATGATGCAATGTAGTACATGAATGTGCATGATGCAGTCACATTATTTTTTATAAAGCCACACTTAGATTATGTGCCAATATGTATGCATATAAGTGCATTTGTACATATTGTATATGATTAATTGTACATGGAGAAAAATATCTAAGGATGCATTTTAGACTGTCAGCACAGGTTAGTTTGGAATGGAGCTAAGAGTGATGTGATTTGGGATGGGGAAAGGAAAATAGGGGAAAAGGGAAGAAAGCAAGAGGCAAAAATAGGAAAGACTTTTAAAAAGTACCCATGATGTATAGCCAGGATGCATACAGCTGTAGTTAATAGATAATGCTGACTTAACTGGCTTAACTAATGAGTATTGCATTATTTCATATAATAAAAAAACTATTGAAGTAGGATAGGCTTTGTTTGATTAATTTCAGGGATAAATTGTAGGAAAGAATACGTTTCCTCTTTCTACTCTGTCATCCCTGGATGTTGGCTTTGCTTTCAGTGCTCTCTCCCTAAGGCTGCAAGATGATGATTGAAACTCTAGGCATCACAGGCAGTCATAACCCTGTCCTTGTTTCATGTTTATTTTTAGAAATAAGGAAACTGTCCCAGATGCCTGCCCCCAAATGAATGACCAACAGGGGCTATGGTATGTCCAGTACTGGTTTACTCACCAGAGCTATCTTTAGGCTTGGGAAGGGTGGACACCTGAAAAGAACTACATTTGTATGCATAAGAAAGGAGAAAGAAATGGCTACCAGGCAAGTAAGAATGTCTGCTACATAGGACCTAACTCAATATGTGCTAATGTAGAAATAGTAGAGGCCTGGTGCATGGATTCATGCACCGGTGGGGTACCTCGGCCTGGGCTGTGGCTCTCCCACATTCCCCAAGGGATGCTGGATTGCAAGAGGGCACAGGTCAGGCTGAGGGACCCAACCGGTGCATGATTGGGGCTAGGGAGGGTCTGTGAGAGGGCTCCAGGGTATGTTCAGCCCATCTCACCCAGTCCCAATCAGCCGGACCCCAGTAGCAAGGTAACCTGCCTGTTGGAGCGTCTGCCCCCTAGGGGTCAGTGCATGTCATAGCTACTGGTCGAATGGTTGGATGGTCACTTAGGCTTTTATATATATAGATTTGTGCTTATATACTGCATGGAGATAGTCATCAATTAAATTTCAAAAAGACAGGATGTGTCCTATGCTATGAGAAAAAGCATAGCAGCTGTTCAATGTATAATTGTAGAAATTCCATACAAGGGTTTCTTTTTAGAGGTTTTGAATATCAACTCAAAATGGAGGAAATTTGTAAACCCACCATTGGGAGAAACACTACTACAATGTTTTCATGTCACTTAACTGTTTAAGATGTTAACCTTTTGCTCCATCCCCAAACAAGCAAGCCATTAATCTTCAAATAATTCAAATGGTTTTTTTGTCTCTCTTTATTTTCTCCTTTTCAAATTTATTTAAGGAAAGCTTGGTAATGCCTCATCCATCCCTATGTAATGTGTAGGATTATGCTTTGTGAACCTATTGTATTGACTTTGAAGATAAAAGCTCTTCAAGATTTTTAAACCAGGAGGCAGTATCCATCAGAACAAATACATGAGAGATTGCTCTATTCTTTTTAGGCAGGATACATTCTGTGACCTATCTTTTCCATGACCTACAAGGCTTTTGGAGAAGAGCTTCCAGAGTTTTATTGGCGATGCCACTATTAGAAGGACTTCTCTCTCTCTTCCAAGCTCTTTGGGGGTCAGCCTTAAAGCGAGCATTAAGTGAATGGCTAATGGAATTAAGGGTATAATAATAGAAGGATATAGTGAGACAATTGTATTAACAAGAAATAAATCATGTTGAATGTAAGGTAAGTGTTTTTTAATTGATTGATGGGAAGGATACTCCACAGGTTTTGTCGGGGACTAACAGCCATTTACCTCCCCATCTACAGTAAAAAGCCAAAATGTAGAAAAAAGATAAGAAAATTATGCAGTGGGAAGATAAATTATTCATAGAAGATGGCCATTTTGTGCTGACATCACTAATGTGAAAAGGCATTAAATCTTTGACACTAGTTTCATTCCTCAGGAGCTATGGGGCTAAAACAGCATTTTGTGCAAGAGATAAAAACGGAAATGTCTACTGCAGAAGCTTTCCTAAGTCCCATGGATGGCTTCCAAGGTGACTGGCTACCTGAAGAAATAGCCTGTCCTGTGCTTTCCAAGTTGAATAACAATCTTGCAGTCCGAAGGGTGGTGCCTCTGTCTGTACCATTATAGTATCTAGCTGTCAATATTTTTCATCCAGTTGGCACAGCTTACATATCTGATGTCAAGGATGCAGAGTCACATGGAGATCTCTCAGTGTACTGTTAGATATAGAAAAACTTGATGCTGAATTTTATAAATAAATGCTTTTTAGTATACTCTTAGTTACCAAGTCCCCTCTTTGAGTTTAGCTCCTGGCATAAGGCTTTATTTGCAGCTATTTTTGTAAAATATGTTTTTATTGATTTCAGAGAGAGGCAGGGAGAGGGATAGAAATACAGAAATATCGATGAGCGAGAAAGATGGATTGGCTGCCTCTTGCATGCCCCCTACTGGGGATCCAGCCCACAATGTGGGCATGTGTCCTGACCAGGAATCAAACTGGTGACCTGGTTTATGGGATGATAGCCAACTGAGCCACACCAGCCCGACTCTTCAGCTATTCTTACTACCCAGGACAGCCCATTTTAGACAAGCAGTAGTTGAGAGATTTCTTATTGTAAGATTCAGATATGAAGGAGAGTGTGTAGATTTAATCTATGTGTGGGCAAGGGGCCATGCTTCTTGCTACAACTTCTTTAGGAGTTATTTTAAAACTTCCCCTATCCCCTCCACTATGATTTTTCTGCTGCCTCTGGTTACTTTATTAACTAGGTTTATAAACTTTAATCTAAGGAACTTTTTTCCATAATGCTAGAAACAACATATAACATATCAACAAAGAAACAAAGCTTTTATCAATATCTCTAAACTTTGCAAGTTCTTTTTTTTCTTTTTATTTTTTTAAAAATTTATCCATTTGTAAATTATTTGGTCTCTTCCCCCCCCCCCCTTTTCTCTTTTTCTGTTGTTGGAATGGAGTAAGACAATTATAGACCCCTTCTATGAACCAGACTCCATGTTACACATTTTACATACATCATTTAAGATTTATTTTCTATATTCATTTTTTGGTAGTAAATAGTATCATCATTTCATAAAAAAGGAAATCAAAGTTTAGAGGGAGTAATCAAAGTTTGAGTTTGGGAGTACTTTCTCCAAACTCAAATTACTAATTAGAGGTAACAGATGGAATTAAAACCCAGGAATGTGTGAGATTGTAGTTTGCACTCTCCTGTCACTTCAGACTATGATGATGATATTTTGAAGTTCCATCAAACATTGCAATTGAGTGAAAAGTCTGAATAAGAACCTCAGAGATTCTTCCAAATATAATTGTCATAGATTGGGTTCTCTAGGAGTAGATGTTAAGAAGTTTGAGATACAAAATATTTATTAGAGTCAAAGGAAAGGAGTGGAAGCAGGATGGTGTAGAGAAAGTAGTTGAACTGCAATGCTACCCCAATGATACTTTGGCCATCTTGGTGAAGAACTTTAGAGCAAATATCTCATGGAGTGTCCCACAAAGGGTTGAGGTGGGCGGGCATTTGTTACCTGACTTTGTTCAGTCAAGTTGTCTCAGGAAGGGCATGACTTCCTGCAAGAAGGCTTGAAAGCTCCAGGAAGAAACTGAGCAGGAGGCAGCAAGTCCTTCTTTGAAGGGGGATCTAAACAGCACATCTCTGTCTATCATACAAATGACATCATGGTTTCTATAATGAACAGTACAAAATGGACTATTAAATGGTTTCTTTTGTCATCATCACTGTTGGTTGTATTATCTAGTGGGACAGGAGATATGTGATGGTGAACTTGGATAAAAAACTCAAGCTTGGATTTTTTTGCAAAGATATTTCATTCTACATATAGCCTTCCCTCATTTTCTCCTAGAAGAGTTGCACAGTTTCACTCTGATTTTGTGTCCAAAGAACAATGATTGCTCTAACCATCACCCCTAATGTCTCTTTCTTTCTACTGCAAAGATCAAGTTGCCTAAATTTACCTTTGTTTGTTATTACTTACATCTACATTTTAAAAATCATTCAATCCTTTTCTTGACTGACTCAGTTCTCTATATCTTATATATTTACTCACCTCAAAACTGGTCTATAGTTTTTACTTAGTTGATTTTCATTCATTCCTAAGACAAATTTTAGCCAATAAGAACATTAATTTTAAGCTACATGTTGTTATCTCCTTAAAATTTTTTTATGTAGTGGTGGCCTATTTATAAAATGTCTAGCTATCTGGTTTCTTAGAGACTTTATCATAAATTTATCTTTACCTTTCTTTCAATTTCCCTTCAGCCAATATTATTCAGTTCTTTCCATTGATATCCTTTGTGAAATAAGGCAGGACTTATATTCCTCAGTTCTTGAAGGTTTACCACTTGCTCCACCTGAAATGCTATTTATAATTACTTTCTAGAAATTTGTTTGATTACTGTAGCCCATCATCTTATTTGTCATGAGTAACTTTGTGGTTAATATTCTTTTAGTCTAAAGCATCCACCAAGTTTACATAAAGTTTGTCATTTCCCTGTCAAAGTTATTCCAACATTAATAATCATAATGGCTGTCCTGCTAATCCCACATATGTTGTGAAGAATATGTACATTCTCCCATGTGTCCTCCTGGAATACATTTGTGGTGGGAAGATAGTCAACTTCCCCTCTTCTCCCAGCTCTATCATAACTAAATTATGAATTATATGAATGTAGTAATAACAATACATTTCCAGTAAAGGTAACAAATGACATTTAGGATTACCAGTAAGTTAGTGTTATGTGATTCTTGTAGGAGTCGAGTAGACAAGTACACAATAATGAAAAAAATACTGATTCCAAAAGTAGAATTGACTTTTGCTAGTGGAAGATAGGTTCATTTCTTGGTTTAGCCCAGGGTTTATAAACCTCCATGTTATTGACATTTTGGACCAAATAATTTTTTTGGGGGGTGCTGTCCTGAATACCGTAGGATGTTTAGCAGCATCTCTGGCCTCTGTGCCCTAGGTGTCAGCAGCATCATTCCTGTAGTTGTGACAACCAACGATATCTCTGGAGGAGCAAGATTGCCCCAGATTAAAAACCACATAAAGCATAATTCTCAGGGATGGTGGGTAGGAGAGCTTAAAAGAAAGGGTTGTAGGTGAATTGTGAAAGAAAGAACTTAGTGAAAGGAGATATAGGTCTGGAGGGGGGGGGGATTGTTCATAGAGAATTTTTATCTCATTAAGTCTAAGTCTTTTGGAGCTTTCAAGAGAAAGCTCACATGTAATAGAACTTGAATATTTTCCTTCCTACACTATAATTAGATTTTGAAGTTTCCTTAACATTTCAATAAAGACATTTGCATTTTTCTGAACTACTAGCACAAGGTCTTGGAGACAGTCCAATTTAAGTATGAGAAAGGACTCATGGGTTCTATTAGGGTGGGAGTGTCAGTCTTAGATCAGTCAACTATGGTCAAGGAAGGTTGTTCTTTGTATCATATAAGTTTCTGTTGCAGTCATATGGCTGAAAAGGAGAAGCAGTTTCTAGAATAATTGTAATATTATCTTAACTTTATTGGATGCTAACTATATTCCAGGAACCATATTAATAATTTTGCTTGTATTATTTCATTTAATTCTTACTGTCTAATGAGGAAGGCACTGTTTTTAAATCCCTCAAATGATTCCAGTCAACTGGCTTTCAACCATGACACTTTAGGGTATACAATTGGTACTCCCACTTCTGATACTGTCAGTGATCAAATAAAGTTCTTTGATATGTTAAACTTGCTTGTATCTTTCCATATATTTCTAGTTTTGTAGCCAATACACAGGCTGCTGTTCTAACCTAGAGCTATTTTCCCACTCTTCTCCATATTCCATCATAAATCATCCACCTTCAAAATTAGACCTTAGACTACAATCCATGAATCTCTGTTTATTAGTGTCCTGATGAGAGCTTTAATTACCTCCTGAGAGTTGAGATGATGGTAAGGACAGAATTTAAACAATGAAAATGGGGATGTAGCCTGGAGAAATGTGGAAATGCTGTCAAACAACTAAAGTGGAAAAGGCACAAGGGAGGAAATAAGAGAGGAATAAGATGGGGAATAGAGAAACCAGGGATCAAGTAAGAGGAGAAAAATGTGCAGTGTGCCCAGGCATCATAGTCTCTGATTTTTCTTCATCATAATAAAAATAAGACAGAGCTGAGGAATCAGGGGACAAAGGATTTGAAGGTACTACAAGAAGTTTGGAAATGGCTGATCATGGCTATAAAGCTAGGTAAAAGCACAAATGAAGCCATGAAGGGAATAAGGGACTGGGAGAAATGGATTGGTATGTGGCAATATTAGAAATGGAAAAGTCAATATATTAAAAACCTTTTTTAATCCTCATTTAAGGATATGTTTATTGATTTTAGGGAGAGAGGAAGGGAGAAGAGAAAGAGAGAAACATTGATGTGAGAAAGAAGCATCAGTTGGTTGCCTCTCCTATGGGCACTGACTGGGATGGAACCTGCAAGTTAGGCATGTGGCCTGACCAGGAGTTGAAATTGCAACCTTTTGGTGCATGGGACTTTGCTCCAATCAGCTCTGCCACCTGGGTGAAAATCAAGGTATTGAGGTTACAGAGAGGTCATTTCAAGTAAGTGATGTTGGAAGTGGAAGAAAAATATTTCCATGTATCACTTTTGCCTAGGTGATAGGAAACCCTATTTTATTTTTTATTTTATTTTTTTTACAATGGGAGGATTACTTGAAAATTATGAGTTAGGCTATTAAATCCATTTCCTAATATTCAGTGTTATTCTTGTCAGAGAGTTTGATGAGAAAAATTATTCCTAATTGGTTAACTATTTGAGGATCCATTACCAGGCCATACACTGAAACAATATACAATGAGATGATTTTGGATTTTGAAGTTAAATTTTCAAGTTAAGTTCTATTTTTTTTTTTATTAGTAGTGTTTCCCTTAGCAATTTCCCTGAAGACTTTGAGATTCAGTTTCTTTCATCTCTAGTAAAATAATATAGCATTAGCTTCTTCACAGAAAAGTTCTGAGGATAAAGTAATGTTTGTGGAAAGCATTTTAGTACATTGTTAAGAGTTATTATTGCTTTTCTTGAATATCTAAATTTTCCTTTAAAATGGGGTTGGCAAATTTCACAAACTGTCTTTCTTATTTACCTCCATATCCTCAGTGCCAAGTATAATGACTGTATCATAGCTAATAATAAATACTTGTGGAATGAATAAATGATTAGATTAATAAATAAAATTTACAAAAAGCTATTTGATACATAATTAAATATGGCATTGAGGTAAGCCATTTTGGACCTAACCCAAGGAACTTTAGTGATTTTTTTAAAATACTAAAAAGATTTTTATTTCAAGACATACTCACCTTCTTTCTAAGCATAAATTTATAGGAGAATGTTAGAACTTAGGAGTGATATCAAAAAGTTTAAAACATTTACACGAAAGGCCTTAAAAATTATTTACTTAAACCTCCTATAACATCTAGCTTTTTTTTCCTTCTAGGGGATTATTTATTATTATGGCCTAATCTGGTGACATCTCAATATCTGGCTGTTACACTAAATTGCCCATAGCAATTTTTAATTTTTCTGACCACTTCATAGTGTCATTTCCTGTGAATTAATTAGCTTTGCTATAAACTAAAGATTTCAGGCTGCCAATGCAATTTTGTCCATTAAAGACAATAACCCTGGCAAGCTCTGAGGTGCTATTCTCAGTTTTCCTTTGAAATACTAATAATTTACAGAATCATTTGTTTAAAGGTATTGATTTGTTAGATTTCTTCAGATTTCTATAGTTTATTCTAACCACAAAGATTTTTGCTTTTAGCAAAAGGAAGGTTTGGAACAAAGAGTTAAAATATAGATGGTGCTATTTTTCTAAATGCAAGAACTAACTATATGCAATTTTACAGGAAAGTTTTAATATTTAATATGTAAGAGCTATAATTTTTCATGGGTAATTGAAACTGAAGCATTAAAAAATTAACCACAGCAAACTGAATTTTACAAATGAAAGATAATGCCTACTACTGAGTAGAGCTTTCTGTTGATTAATGCATGCCGCATGATAGGAGTGGAAGTGGGGGAAAGTTCCTTGAATTTCATGTTTCCAAATGAAAGTTTGTGTTGTCTAAAATCTGTAAGAGCTGGTTTCTTGAGCTATTTGGGATAGAATAAATAAATTGGATTTATATTATGAGCTAGTAAATCTACTACCTGATCCTATTGAAGCCAGAGGATTTATACATTGTACTTTCCTTTAATGCTATTTGGAGAATGCCATGTAGTGGTTAATTATGGACTTTGGAGTAAGCCTGGGTTCAAGTCTTACTAACTATATATAATGGATATGACAATAATAATGGTATCTATTCCATAGGATATTCTGAGGATTAAGTTTATTAATAAGTATAAGTTAAAGCCACTTAGAACAATGCCTAGTACAAAATAAGAGCTAAAATATTAGCTATTGTTACTTTGTTTATGAGGCATCTGAATTAAACATTTCTAGGGCTGGTTTTATTCTGGCCATTTTAGCCAGGAAGGAAATAAAAGTTTTTTTTGTGAAGTTTAAGATTAGTCATCCAGGTAAAATAAGGAAGTGCCAAAAGATGTTTAAACAAGGCCAGGTTATTCTAACAATGAAATATTAGTTACAATAAATATTTACTGACCTCAGTAGTTAAGAGAGCTTAAACTCTTACCTAAATGCACAGTAATAACCATTGTATGCACTTTTGGTGTTAATACGGCATTCTTTGTGCTATGTATTTTATATATATTCTCTCACATAATATGACATTGTGATGAAGTAAATTGTTTTGGCTTTTACTAATGTGGACACTAATACCTAGAGAGATTAAATAATGTGCCCAAAGCCCTATAATGAGTAAGTGGTAGAATATGGACTTCAGTGCAGACCTGATTCTAAACCCCAACCTTTTATTCATATGCTATGTGCTTCTCACTGCTTTGCAGCAGTTTGGGCAAGTCCTATCATCTACTTGTTAGCTGTGGACAGAAGGGTAATGTACATGTAGAAGCTTCATGAGAAACAATGATGCTGTAAGTGCTTTGTCATAACAATAGGAAGTCACTTAGCCTTTTCTAACTTCAGTATTCTCACTTATACTCTGTATATAATAATATATATCTAGCTCATAGGGTTATTGTGAGGATTAAATAAAGAAAAATATATGAGACACCATCACCCGGTAAACCATCAGTAGATATTCTTCCCCCTTCTATTTCTCTTCTTGTGCTACGGTAGGTACTGGCTATTTATTGTGTAAGGTCCCAAGACCCCCGGTGAGTCCGACGGAGTGGGCGACGACCCCAAGTCAAATGCCAAGACCGAAACTTGATGCAAAAAGCATGAGGTTTTAATACAAGCGCAGCGCAGGGGCTTCTCAGGCAGACAGCAATAGCGCTGTCTGCCTGGAGCCCCGAGTAACTGCAGAACATGAGTTTATAAAGGCAAAGACCACACGCAGGTGGGGTTACACATGGAGGGGGAAGAAGGGAACAAGGAAATTCCAAGGAGAGCTGGGCTCGTTAATTACATGTTTTATGACAGGGTCTATGCTTAGTCAACAGTCCCCTTTGTCTCTCCCCTTCCCATTCCTCTGGGTAAGTCCTCAGGGTAGGGAGTTTCTGGGGACTGATTTCATTCTTGCCTAATCTTCAACCGTAAAGAACTGACCTCCTCCCTGTCTAATCTTTAACCGTAAAGGTCACATCCTGGAACAGGCAGTGGGGAAGGTCAATTCCTCCATCTTGGGGCTCTACAATTGCATGAACTATAGATAAAATGTCTGTTGGTTCTGCCCTCCAATTGGTAAGTCTTATTAAATAATTTTAGCAACATTGCAAGAGATAGCTAGAAAGATAGATAAATAGATGCTATTACAATAATGAGAAATTACAAATAAGAGACTCAGTAAAGATACTCTAATTACAGTTTTAAAAGGACTTCATTCATTTTTCTAGCATTCAACTAGATAAGGATCCATTTGGAATCCACCGATAACCCTTGGTTCCATAGCTCCAATCACAGAGCCTTGGCCATAGGAGACATCCAGTACATATTTGTTGCTACACTAGAGACCTGGTGCATAAAATTTGTTCATGGAGGGGTGTGGGGGTGAGAGGGTCCCCTCAGCCCAGCCTGCACCCTCTCCAATCTGGGACCCCTTGGACATCCCTCTCACAATCTGGGACCACTGGCTCCTAAATGCTCACCTGCCTGTCTGTCGGATTGCCCCTAACTGCCCCCCCCCTGCTGGCCTTGTCACCCCCAAATGCCCCCCCTGCTGGCCTAGTTGCCCTCAACTGCCCTCCCCACTGGCCTGGTCGCCCCCAACTGCCCCTTGCCGGCCTGGTCACCCCTTACTGCCCCCCCCCCCCTCCACTGCCAGCCTGGTTGCCTCCAACTGTCCCTTCTCCCCCTGTGGGCCTGGTCTCCCCATGCAGCCTGCTGTTCGGTTGTTTGGTTGCCCCTCACTAACCCCCCTTCCGGCCTGGTCACCCCATGCAGCCTGCTGCTTGGTTGTTTGGTTGCCTCTCACTTGTTGGAAGCTGCCCATTGTCTTCACTAGCAGAGAGGTATGGACAAGGTACCTGGAAGGCTGGTTAACCTTGAAGGCTCTGAAGGTCAGAGCCAAACACCCACTGTTTAGTTGAGACAATGGTAGCTGAAGCAACTTCCACCTTTTAGTCTTATGTAAATCCTTGCTGATGGGCTATCAGGAACTATCATTGGAATTGCCTGCCTAAGGGCTATGGATGTATCCCAAAACCTGAATAAAAGGGATAGCAAGGCCAGAGCAAAGTGGAGAACTTCCTCTTGAGCTGGGCACCCGCCGGGCCACCAATATTCCCAAATTAATGTTTTCTAGTCTCTTTCTTTTGCATGTGGCCTCCTCCAGAGCCCAAACCCTGAACCTGAACCCTGAACCACATGGGACACTCACACTCACTGACCCCCCCTGCCAGCCTGGTTGCCCCATGCAACCTGTTTGGTCATCCGTTCAGTTGCAATGGTCACTTAGGCTTTTATATATAGATTGATTCAAAGAAGAGATAGAGAACAAGATATTGGCCATGTTGAATATGTATAAATCAATTTTTTAATTTTAATAATCAAATTATGGGAGGTCGTTTTTAAATTTACTTCTGTAATTTTCTAGCACATTCTTCTTTGTTTAGATGAACCAGAACACTTGGGCACTGAATAATTAGACCCATCATCTGAGCCTCTGGATGCATTCTATTTAATGTTAATTTTAAAATTTGAATTTAAATTACCAAAGCATAGATGGGGGTATCATTAAGAAACTCATTTCATTGGTAATTATTTGCTTGATTTCTTAAATGTATTAAATAAACATTAAAATTCAGGGAAGTGTTTAAAAAATTCTCCAGCAGCTTTATTATTGTCAGTGTCAATGTAAGAAACATTCAAACCTGTGAGGAATTTTTGTGAGTTTATTTGAGTCAAACTGTCGACAAAAAGCAGGAAACAAAATCTCAACAGATTGAGGTAATGCTCAAAAATTGAGGCAGTTTTGCACCTTATTTTATGCATTGCAATCAAAAGAGGAGCCATAAGTGGGTTATAAGAAATTCACTCATGATAGATTAGGGAGATGGGAGAAATCCTGGGATTGGATTTATCATCAAATTAAATAATTATCAAGTTGAAAAATTATAATTAAATCATAAAATTGTCATCAAATTAAAAAATTAATATTCTGTGTAGTATCAAAGATGAAAATTGGTGACTTCATTGATTGATATAGGTTCTCTGGCATTGTATCCCTTATAAAAAGGCATGTATATAACATTTTAAGAATAATTTTACAATTAATTTCATTAGTAATCTAACTGAGCTTTGTGCCTACTTTTCTAAGTGTTAGGGAATTTGGATCTAAACATAAAAACAACAACAACAAAAAAGTTTGTTCTTTTAATAAAGTCATTTAAATTCACAGCAACATTATAGATATTTTATAGATGAGGACACTGAGGTTCAGTGAGTGTAACTAATTTACAAAGCATTTTACAGGTACAAGTGACAAAGCTGAAAATCTGCCCCAGGTAGGCTTGGCTCTAGAGTTTATGGTTTGTGTCTTTATTGTACAGACTCTGCAAAAGTCAGGTGCTGACCCTTGCCCCACAGTCAGCATTTCAGGGGACTTATCTGGCTGGACTGCAGGGATCCTGTCTAGTGATATCTGTGTGAGGAGGAGAAGTGCCCCCCCCCCCCCCCCGCCCCTTTGCGTTGGGTCAGGTCTGGGCCCCTGGGGCTGCTGGCATCATGGGGCTTGAACAGCAACTTCATCCATTCTGAGCTATACTTGCTTTCTTCTTTAGTAAGCTTCATACCTCCAGCCTGCACTCATGAAACCACCTGCATCGCCTTCTCTTTTTGGGGTTTTGAGGATGATGAACTATACTTGACTTCTGTGAAAACAACTGGTTCCTATTGGCAAAGTCATTGGCTGTTTAGAATATGCCTCTTAGATGCTGGGTTAAATTGACCATTCCCTTCCCTGCTTTATTCCTGTGCATTGAGAGCCATGGTCGTGATGGAGCAGCGGGGATGATAAAACATGGGGGGATACTTCCAGCTACCTCAGTAATGGCCCTGCTACTTCATACGGCCATCAACGCCTTCCTGATGCCCTCCCCCGGAAGAGCAGGCCTGAGGACTCAGTCTCAGAGAAAGGTGCAGAATGAGGCTTCCTGCTGGGGGTGAAGATTAAGCTCTGAGTGGCACTCCTGCAGAGGGTTTAAATGTGCCAATTGGGGATGGAATTGTCCTGGAGGTCTGCTAAATTCCACTTTCTCTTTCAGCGAACACTGGTGATTACCTCTGAGTGCCCCCAGAGGCAGTCTCCCCACGTGTGGCTCCCTCTGGGGAGCTCATTGCTATCAGTTTGTTTAGCACGTGCCATTCACTCTGCCTTCCCTCAGCCCTTCATCTTCCGGAGCCACTTAGGCCACTTGTACTTGTGATCTCAGATTCATGCTGAAAAGCTCAGAAAAATGCAAGGGAAAACAAAGGTTTTACCCGGTGGGTAGGGGAAATCACTTAGACATCTTTTGACTTAAAAGCTACTATAAAAACTTAAGTTATTATTATCCCCAAGGCTTAAAGCAACCTCACTGCCACCATGCTGGGTAAGAGGTGTTCAAGTTCCCAGCATGGTGCATGGCGTGGCTGACATCAGTCAGAGCCACATCCATATGAAAACCAGTTCCTATTGACAAAGTCATTGGCTGCCTAGAATATACCTCTTTGATGCACTGTGGATGGATCAGCTCCTGGTGTGGATTCTCAAGCACTGCTTGCTTAATAGTTATTCGGTGGAGCTTCCTTCATCCATAATTAGAAAGTTGTTTATTTAAATTTTCTGTGAAAGAGAGAACACTGGGATTAGCTCTTGTTCCAACCCTCCCCCCCTCCCCAAGTCTAAAACAAATGGAATCAAAATTAATTTGTACATTATCGTCTCTGGTATTTATGCAATTTCGTGTGACAGTGTTGGTAAAGGATCCCCATGGATGTTTTTGGCCCTAGGTGTGTTGTAAAGGCAATAGCTGATTATTTTCTCATTAACTGCTGTGTTAGCTTTTTGTTCCATTCAACCCCAGAAGGCGAGAAGCGGCAGAAATGGAGTAGAGACTCTTGGGAGACAAATGTAAGGATGCAGAACTCTTGCCCTCTTCATTTATTCTATTTACAGCACTAGATTCCTCATAGACCCTGCTGATGGGAATGAAATTGGAGCTATATTAGGAGACAAATGGTGGTTTTTATGAGGAAAGGTCAAGGAATATAGAGAAGAAAAAAATCAGGAATTAATTTTTTTACTATAAGAATTATTGTTTTAGAGATGTTGAACCTGAAATATTTGCAACAGGAGAATTAAATAGAAATGACATTTATTCATCTATTCAACAAGAATTTATGGAATGTCTCACTATGTGCCAGGCACTAGCATGGATGAAAACACTCAGTCTTTGACCTCAAGGAATGTGGAGCTCTGAATAGATGCATGGCAAATGAATAGTAAACAATTAGCGCCTGCATTTCTTTCTCTCTCTCTCTTTATATACATAGTCAGGACATTGAAACTAGCTGAATAAATAGAATCAGCCTAGAAGCTTTAACTTCTTCACTTTCTCAGTCCTCCCCTACTCCTGCCCCCCTTGTGACCTAAAACATGTTTTGACTGAGAAAGTACTACCGGTATACATACTTCCTTCATAATGCAGAAGGGTATAATAGGAGCTCAATGGTCTGAGTCACTGTCTCAGGAACCTCTTTTGCCCTTCACTTGGGGAACTCAGTAAATATTGGTATTAGCTGGAAAGTGGACCCTTCCAGCTACCACTAGATTTTTGTGCCTTAAAAACCTTACTTGGTTCTCCTATTTTGTTTTGCTTTGCTCGTATTTCTAAAAAGTCAGGACTTTATTGTTATTTCCCCCCATGCTCTTGCTTTCATCAGGCATTTGAAAAATCCTATGTAATAAAGAGGTAATATGCAAATTGACCATCAATGCCCTTGCACAAGATGGCCACCCCCATGTTGTCACAAGATGGCCACTCCCATGTAGTCACAAGATGGCTGCCCCATGTGGTCACAAGATGTCCATGCCCATGTCATCACAAGATGGCTGTCACAAGATGGCTGGCAAAGGAAGGCAGTTGGGGGGGGACTAGGCCTACTGGGGAGGGCAGTTAAGGATGATCAGGCCAGCAGGGGAGTAGTTGAGGGGTGATCAGGATGGCAGGCAGAAGTGGTTAGGGGCAATCAGGCAGGCAGGCAGGCAAGCGGTTGGAAGCTAGCAGTCCTGGATTGTGAGAGAGATAACCAGCAGTTAGACATCCCCTGAGGGGTCCCAGATTGGGGATGGTGCAGGCTGGGTTGAGGAATTATCTGTGTCTCCCCCCCTCCATCCAGTGTGCAAATTTCATGCATCAAGCCTTTAGTAGTAACATACACAATAAGAAGCTCAGGGGAAGGTTGCTCAGGGCTGGTAGGATGTTTTAGTGATGCCATCAGACTCCAAGATTCCAAGCTTGTTCTATAGTTTACTCTGCCATCTCTTCTGTTTATGCTTTATCCTCTAGTTTACAACCTCAGAGTTACAAGGTGGCTATTGTACCTTCAGGCCAAATGTCTGCATTCCAGTTAGGAAATTGAGGAAGGGGGAAGAAGCAAAGGGCTATACTAGCCAAATGTATCCCCCTAACTTTTTTTTTTAAATCAGAGGATATCAAAGCTCTCCCAGAAATCCCACCTCATAAAAATGTATATCTCATTGGTCAGAATTATATCACATGATCAATAAGGTAGGCTGGGACATATATGGATGGTGGTAGGTGTTGGAGTGGCTGATCAGCAAAGGAACGGCCACATTGTGCTCATAAACTCACATGCAGTATCAAAATTTCAGGAGTAGCCTTTAGAGCAAACTTGAAAAGGGGTTAGGGAAGGCAACTTTGAGGTGAATTCATAATAAAACTAAAGTACATGATGGTGTTCTCTCATCTAACCAAAAAAGTAATTTCCAAAAACATCAATTGCTTTTTAGGAAAATTTTTTTAAAAAATTGAGCACTGATTCCTATTAGACTTGCCATGATTTTTTTTTTTAAGGCTCAAGGAATTTGGGCTGTTGTAATTTTCTAGTACATAATTTTATAATGTTATTAATAGTTTTTAAATATGTTCCACATAACCAAAAGATATGTATTTGCTGATGAGATGAACTGCTGATATTTTTTTGAAAAGAAGACAGGAACCACAGTGATTTATTTACCTTTTGTTCTTTATAACAAAGAACTCGGTAAGAACATCTAAATTTTCTACTTTTTGGCATTATGCCAGATGTCTTAGTTATGAAAACATTTTCACAAAACTTTATCTGCCCTATTAAAATTTACAAATGAAAGGTCTGTACACATATAGTATCACTCTCTTCTCCTGCATGTGACTTTGTCTTTCTTTGGACCAAGAAAGATGGTGCTTTAAGACTGAGAGATTAAATTTGCGAGTGACATCTTCTTAGGCACTCCAATCCATCACATCAGGGAACCCAATTACCTAGTGATCATTGACTAACTACTGGTAAGAGCATCTCCAAAATGTTGTCCTTCCAAGCCAAGGCCAAAGTACAAATAAAGCTTCCAACTAACCAAAGCACCCTACAGTTTCAGCCCCTATTTGCAAAGAGATCCTTTAAAAGTCTGCTGCTCTTCTTTACTGCTTATTTTTTCAACACAAGGACCAATACCAGGAGTGATCTCTTGTCCGCTGTGAAGAAGTCCCAGTGCTTGTAGTGACTGCCACATATCATTGTGCTTCCATGTTCACTATGACCCACGGCCTCGCAGAGAAGGAATTCAGAGTTATGCAGAGGGATGTAATGAATCTTCTTTATGTCTAGAATCAAATAAACTATTGTATTTTATTCTGGGACTCTAGGAAGAGAAGATAGGGTGCTTTTTTCCTCAAAAGACATGTATAGCTACATCTCTGCAAAATTCAGACCTATAGGATTGTAGAGGGCCAAATGGGAAGACACCTGGACATTCTTTAGATTGCTGCTGACTGGGCCAGGGATATTGGCAGAATCATGTCAGTTGCACTCCCGCCCTGGGAGTGCAGAGATGTTCTTAGTTCCTGGCTTGTGTTTGTCCAGGAGGAAGGAGTGGGTGGGCCCTGGGCCCTCCCAGGCTCCTTGTTTTTCTGTGAAACCCCCTTGTTGAATTGGAGTATAAAATAGATGTGCTGCGTGGCTCAGGAGGTCATCAGTCTGCCTCTCCAGCAGAGGAGGGCAGCGGCCCTCCCAGCTCCCAGCTTAAAATCTATCTCTGTGTCTTCTCTCTTTATTTCTAATATTTCTCAATCCCTGGCCGCCTCCCCTTAGAACAGGTTCATTCATCTCTCTTTCCTTGTGGGACTCGGAAAAGGGAGATCCCGCCACATCAGGCCCCCGCATAGGATAGACAGGCTTATTGAGTACTGAGTCACTAGAAGTGAGGATTTCCAAATCTCAGCTCTGGCAATGTTTTTCTCCAAAGATCAAATAAGTGACGTGAGTGAGTGAGAGAGAAAAGAAGAGGTTTAGGAACTAAGCCTCAGGGCACAACGTCATTTCATTGTTGAGAAGGGAAGGAATAGTCAGCAATGCTGTGTTTCTCATACTTTAAGCAACATCGCATTGTTTACAGACTCCTGAGACTTTAGTATGTTGGTGAGCTAGGTCCTGTATTACAAAGGAGGCAACAGAAAATAGTGATGCACCCAGCCCCTGGAGCCAATCAGAGGTAGACTAAAGCCTAGAATTTAGCGCCATGGTTCTATGTGTTGGGAGTACTACAGTACCCATTTTGTTGTCTGTGATCATCTGTTTGTTGTGACAGGCACTTCATTGAATCATCAAAACCCCCATCATCTCCTTACTTTAGGTCTCTTGAACATTGATGTTCATGAAATCATTTAACAAAGACTTATTGAGTCTCGATTTATTCTCAGTATTTTGCAAGGTGCTGGGCACACACAGATGAATCAGACATCTCCCTTTATTTATTTATTTATTTATTTTTGTTTAATCCTCACCCAAGGATATTTTTTCCATTGATTTTTAGAGAGAGTGGAAGTGAAGGGGAGAGACAGAGAGAGAAATATTGATGTGAGAGAGACATCAACTGGTTGCCTCTTGCATGCATCCTGACCAGGGCCAGGGTTCAAGACTGCAACTGAGTTACGTGTCTTTGATTGGAATTGAACCCGAGACCCTTCAATCTGCAGGCCGGTGCTCTATCCACTGAGCCAAACTGGCTAGGGTAGAGACATGTCCCTTTAAATATAGCCTTTAGGAGCTCATATCTAGAAGAGGACTGTGAGGACAGACATTTAGAGCAATGATTGAAATATAGTAGTTCTCCCTTATCCACGGGACTTATGTTCTAAGGCCCTCAGTGGATGCCTGAAATTGCAGATAGTATCAAACTCTGTATAAACTATGATTTTTCCTATACATACATACCTGTGATAAAGTTTAAACCACTCTTGTACTTTGAGGCTATTATTAAGTAAAACATAAATTACTTGAATTTAAGCACTGAGATGGCTACTAAGTGGCTAGCAGGTAGGTACCATATACAGTGTGCATATGCTGGACAAAGGGATGAATCTTGTCCCAGGTGGAACAGATATGGATGGAGTGAGATTTTATCATGTTACTAGTGGCCCAGTGCACAGATTTGTGCACATTGATAGGAAATTAATTAGAAAGTGGCTGGCATGGTGGGACTGGATAAGATAGGCCAGACATGCATTGGGCCAACCTCCCATGGTCCCTCCCAGCTGACCACACTTGGGGTGGCGCTGAGGCTCGAAGGGCATCTGCAGAGTGAGTGGGGTCCCTCCAGCAGGTGGGGTCCCTCAGCCTGGCCTGCGGGATCAAGCTGAAACCGGCTCTCTGATATCCCCCCTCTCCTCCAGACATTCTGGAGTGTGAGAGTTGCTGTGGCTGGGCAGCTCCTGTGTTGAGAGAGTCTGCCCCCTGGTGGTCAGTGCATCTCATACCTAGTGGCTGGTTGGCAGTTGGCAGGCCAGATGGTTGTTTGGATATATATATATATATATATATATATATATATATATATATATATATCCTTATCAATTATTTGTTTATGGAAATTTTAATTTAATATTTTTGTACTGCTGTTGACCATGAGCAGCTGAAACTATTGTTAAGGTAGCGATTACTGTACAGAGTGATCTGGGCTCTAATGAAGGAGGTGTAGACAAAATGTAGCAGCTTCCCAGGTTCAAATCCTGGTCTCAACCTAGTAGCACTGTGACCTTTGTCTTAAAGATATGAAACATATTTTAGGAGGCATAGATACACACACTTAAATATAGTACAGTTTGATAAGTGTTACCCTGCAAGGTAGCTGGAGTAGTATAGGAGCACTGGGGAAGGAACACTTAATTCTGCTAGGGAGGTTCCAGTGGGTATGGGGAGGGTGGCCCATTAACTGCACAATCACATGATGTATTCATGGCCTACAACACGTCAAGAGCGGTTTTAGAGAGTGTGTGGTGAGAAAACACCTAGAAAGGGAGAGTGGAAATTTGAATGCCATATGAATTAAGGTTAGCCTTTATTTTGTGGGGAGTAGGAAACTATGAATGATTTTGAAAATAAGGGAAAAGCATTATAGTTTTGGGATAAGTTGTGGACTTTACAGACTGATAAACTTGAGTTCAAGACCCAGTGTGGTGGTGTGCAAACTGTGTGACCTCTGCAAGTTCATAAAACCTTTCAAAGCCTCAATTTCCTCATGGGGATGAAAATAGGACCTACTTTGTCTTATAGGGTTTAGTGAGGATTAAATGAGTAAATAAATACATGGAAAGTACTTGGAAGAGTGCCTGGGAGGTACTTAATACTAAATAAATGCCATCATTTTAATTATATTTGTGTCTGAAAATAGATCTGTTGGGGGCTTTGTAACAGAGGGGTTAGAAGCAGGAAGGCTGGTTAGGAGGTTGTGAAAGTCCAGGCAAATGGAAAGGGCGGGATGGGCAGGGGGTGTGTGTCTCTAAACAGGCAGGATAGGTGGTATTTGAGGTACATTTCAGTGACAGAGGGGACAGGGTGATAAGGAAGGGGATGGAAAGGAAAATAAAATGAGGTTTATGCAAAAGATGGCTCAGCTTGTTCATCCGGGTGCATAAGGGATGGCGAGGCCACGACTTGAGATGCAAAACAGGAGAAACTGGGTTTGGAAAAGAAATACAATTAATTAGAATTTGGATGTATTACATGTGAGTTGTATGTAGACAACCAGATGGAGGGATGGGGTGGAGGGCAGATGGAAAGATAGGCCTAGTGATGACAAAGAAGAGAGGTCTGGGCTGGTGATATATATCACTGGGGTCGGGGGGTGGGGGTCCCCTCAGCCCAGACTGCCCCCTCTCACAGTCCTAGAGCCTTCTGGGGATGTCCTACTGATGGCTTAGGCCTGATCCCCACAGTATGGCCTCCCTCTGTGGGAGGTGACCGGGCTGATCAGGGGAAGGCACCACCCCATCACCCCAATGCTGCTGCCATTGCCAGCCACTGCAGCCACCAAGGTATTTTCATCAACACGGACTCCAGTCCCTTCACCATGAAAAAATGACAACTTTCTTTAGGCATTATCAAGATGTGTCTTTCATAGGACATGACATTTCTTTATTTTTTGTTTTCTACACCTGAGAATATGTTTCCTTATTTTTAGAGAGGAGGGAAAGACACAGAGAAACATCAATTTGAGAGGGACACTTCGATTGGTTGCCTCCTGCATGAGCCCTGACCTGGGCCCCAGCCAGGGAGGAGCCTGCAACCTTGATCAGAATCGAACCCTGACCCTGTGGTCGGCAAGCTGAGGCTCTATCAACTGAGCCAAACCGGCTAGGGCAGGATATGACATTTCTTAGCCCTCCAGCAGTGGACCTTCAATTTTCCTTCCAGGAGTGAGGTGGAAAAACCCTAGATCACCTTCTTGGATTCTTGTTACCCAAGTTACCAAGAACACTGTGAGTTATGGTATACAGGGAGCTTAGCCAACCATCAGTCAGTAAAGGTATTTCTTCTGCAGCTCATGCACAGAGGCCCCACTGGTGTGTGTCTGCTGGGGTCGGGGGCGTGCTCCGGTGCTGCAGCCCCTTGGAGCATGCCCCCACCCCTAGAGTGTGTCTCCACTTCGGCCTTCCTCCAGCCCCAGCCTCTCTGCGGCCACTGGGGCTGGGGGCAGCACGCAATCTCCTCCCGCCCATCTGCACCTGTGACTTCTCCTGAGCCAGTTGTGATGCAGCTTCCTCCTGAGCTGGCTGTGACGCCTTAAGGCATCCCAGCTAATTTGCATATTACCTCTTTAGATGTAGAAATGGTTTATATATGGATCAGGGGTCAGCAAACTTTTCCTGAAAAGTGCCAGGCAGTGAATACTTTAGGCTTTGGGGGTATAGCAGCTTGAGTATTTGTGGCAATACCAGTATCTGCCACAACTACTCAACTGTATCTTAGCACCATAGTAGCCAAGGACAAATCCTAAACAAATGGATGTTGTTGTGTTCCAGAAAAAAATGTGAGAAAACAGATTAGTCCATGGGCTGTCGATTGCCAACCCCTGGTATAGATGGTGAGGACACGAGAGTGGATGAGCTTGTGTGAGGACAGGGTGGAGATCAGATTAGAAAGAGTTGATGATGAGGGTGGGTGGATAGAGAGGCCGGTGAGGTCGTGGTTGGGTATGGGCTGTCCTGGCTATAGGCCTGCCTCATGTCTTCCTGGCCGCACAAAGATTTGTTAAAGACCCTGAAACTAAGCACTCAATTGTAAGGGAAGACCTGTCAGGAGGTGGTCAAGAAAGGAGGAATGAGGCTAGCATTTTAACAAGGGTGCCGGAACGCCCACTTTAGGAGATTTAACCTCTCCTATCCTGACCGAACGGTCTTTCATTATGCCTCACCATTTTGTACATTTCATATTTCTTCTTCCTCCCTCCTCTTCCAATGTTGCTTCGCTCTCACTCCCCACGTGGTGTGCCCACCACAAGGCTGGGTGGGTGAGATGATAATCATCGAGCCAGCTATTAGGAGCAGCATAAACAAATGACAAATTTCTGGGCACAAGGAAGGTAACAAGAGGCTGATCGGTAGTCCTAGTTATCTTTCCTTCATGTTTATTGCAGTCTGCTGCAGTTATTTCTAAGGGCCTGACATTGATCGACAGCTTCTATTAAGGCCCATCCAGGGCAGCTGGATTGAACAGATACATTAAATAAAGCAGTTATTGCTTTTCATTGCCTTTCCGTAAAATATCACTGCTAAATAGCTTCTGCCATCAGATGCAGTTAGGTACATGGTTTTAATTTGAGGGACTGCTTTATAACACCGCACAATTGACACTGGCCTTTGTTTCCCCTACAATAATGATTGTGTACATCCTGGAGAATTGATGGGCTGTCCTTTGAGGTGGTGTTGGGAGGAGGCGGGAGGGAGGCAGCTCTGGCTTTGTTGTTCTCCCTCTCCCTCTCTCTCTCTCTCTTTTTATACATGCCAGTTTTGTCACTTGTTTGCAGCACGGGCAGAAACAATGTCAAGTGAGGGTCCTTATCGCAGGATGTTGTAATGTAGGGACTGTAAGCCTTCCCCTGGAGACCAGATAAGCCCAACCTTACAAGCCCGGAGGAAAGACGGGGTGTGTGGGATTGAGACAACAATGGAAAGCTGTCAGGTGCCAGTTACAGCTCTTTCTGGTGCCACAGAAATGTACGCATGTGGAATGGTGCATAACAAGCATGAAAATAAAAGTCTGGAATGTTCATCTAATAATGATGTATTTGGGGCAGGATTATGCTGCCCAATGACATTCTTGTTTTATCTCCGGGCTAAACACTGGGGCAGCTGTGTGCTTTGGCACGGTCTCCTGTCCCTCCTTTTGTGTGCTGCATATTAATTCTTTATTGAAGTAATTAAATGTGTGCTTAATGGCAACGCGCTGGCAGAATGAACGCACAATTGAATTAGCCGTTATGATTGGGAGCATGCTACAAAATGAACTAAATGCAATTACTGTAGGCATTTCTTCCTCCAAGTCAAATCTGGCTACATGATGCGACTTAATTAGAGGTGGTTAGGCACACTTACTCCCTGGTCCTTTACTGGGCTGTCTGAATTTTACTTAGAATGCCCCCGCCCCATATTTGCCCCTCGCATTACCCTTATTCAGACTGCGTTCAGCAAAGACCCCTGATCTCCGCTCTCCTGCAATGCTGACAAAGTGTGACTTTTCATAGAGAAACAGAAGTTAAGAGCAACATCCCCAGCAGTTTCCCCCTTGGTAAGATGCCTGATGACCACTGTTCCAGCTGTCTGTTCAGGTAAGTGAGGGCCAGTGCCATAGCAAGACCTGGCATGCTTTATGAACTGAGGAAGGGCGGGCACCCCCATATCAACAAGAGAGCTCTATTTGGAGAATGGACAGCACTTTAAGGCTTTAGCTTTGCAGGCACTGATGTGATCCTAGGTGGAGAGTCCTCCTTGATTTCAGAAGCTCCAGCAGAGGAGACTGTACAGAGAGTGTCAAGTTCTTAAGGGCATACTTGGGCAAGCACTGAATGTGCAACACTTGTCCATGAGAATCTATATATATAAAAAGCCAGCAACCATAACACCCGTAAGGACTGAACAACAGGTAGCAACCTGACCACCAGGGGGTAGATGCTCAATGTAGGAGCTGCCACTAGTGGTCAGTGCGCTCCCATAGTGGAAGAGCCACTCAAGCCAGAAGCCAAGCACATGAGCCTCTCCTCCCTCTGGCAGGTGCCATCTCCAGCAAACAGACCACAGTCCCAACGCCCAGGTGGTGGGGGTATAGGCAGACTGGCCATGGATCAGCTGGATCAGCCTTCGCTGGCCCCTGAAACTCTCCCTTCAGGCCCTGCAGCCGCACTGCACCCCTTACCTATTGCCCTCTGGGTCTCCGGATGCAGGCTGGGGAAAAACCCACAGAGGCGCTTCACACACGTACTGCCTGGGCCGGCCCCCATCTCAAGAGCAAGTGCTGGTGAAGTCCAGCCCAATGAGCAACCCCCATAGGTGTCTGCCGAGGAGTTCTTCACAACTTCCACCCACACCCGGCTCTAGCCCCATCTCCTGGAAAGGTCCACCACCTGGCACCCAGTACCCGCTCCTGGATCCCTGTAGAGCGCCGGTTGGTTCCGGGCGGAGGGGCACCGACAGGTGCTGGCCTGACCTGTTCGGTTCAGGCAGCCCCGCACTTGGGCTGGGAGCTGCTGGAAAAGTCACCCCCTGCCTACAGGCTGCTGGTACAATCTACTGCCAACAATGCGGCCTGGAATGTTTATGAGTGACTGACACCGGCCCCTTGGAACTTCCCCTCGGGCATTAGGGCCATGCTCCACCCCTTAGCTATTGCTGTGTTCCTTTGGCGGTGGAACTGAAATATAAAGAATGCGCCTTACCTGGGATCGTGATCTGCCTCTTCCTCCTTCCTTCCTACCACCCCCAGCTGCCATTGCACCCTTCCTGGGCCTGGCCTGCATTTAGGCTCCCTCCGGGCTCACGTGTTCCCCAGAGATCCCAGTGGCTCCTGCAGGCAGGTGGGCCCATGGATGGCAGCTCCTGTGGATGAATACACTATCCCCCTCCCCCTTGCTGGTACCAGGCCCTAGGGACGCCCACAGCTCAGCCAGAACTTGCCATGGGGCACATACCCTATAAGCCTACAATCTCCGGGAACCGAGGAAGTGCAGACACTGGGAGAAACCAGGCTCGCAGCCAGGCTCCTGGAACTCTGCCTGGGACATAGAGAGAACATCTCATCCCTTACGAATTGCCCCAGAGCTGCAGAGAAAGGCAGCAATGTAAAAATGGCCACAAGGTGGCAACTCACAATCAGGGTAAAAGAGATGGATCTGAAGG
The DNA here is from genome assembly GCA_963924515.1 of Vespertilio murinus. Taxonomy (NCBI): domain Eukaryota; kingdom Metazoa; phylum Chordata; class Mammalia; order Chiroptera; family Vespertilionidae; genus Vespertilio; species Vespertilio murinus. The sequence goes on from OZ004704.1 coordinate 50,152,805, forward strand.
GTGGGGACATGGGGGAGAGAGCACCCACTCCCTCCAAGATCTCTAACTTTGAATTGTTCACCTCTGAGAAGCTTATCCGGCTCTGAGTGGCAGAAAGTGTTCAGCATGGCCCAAGGTGTTCACTGGGGACCTCCCCGCCAGCGAGGCGTGACCCTGGCTGCAGAAGGGGACATTTGGAAATATTTTTTCAGGAAGCTATGGGGAGTAGGACAGATGCCCGACCAGACTTCCTGGCAGCTCAGGGAATATGGAAACTCCCCGGTCACGTGGGTGCAGGCTCTTGATTTCCTTTCAATGTGCACAAATCCTTGCACTAGGCCACTAGTGCTAAGTAAGAAGAAATGACTGTGTTATATAATCTTTACTTAGGACCTTTGTAATATTAGTTAAATTAATGGTTCTTAATCCTGGAGAATTCCCTGGAGAACATTAAAAAAACTGATGGCCGCCCAAACCGGTTTGGCTCAGTGGATAGAGCGTAGGCCTGTGGACTGAAGGGTCCCAGGTTCGATTCCGGTCAAGGTCATGTACCTTGGTTGCGGGCACATCCCCAGTAGGGGGCGTGCAGGAGGCATCTGATCGATGTTTCTAACTATCCCTTTCTCTTCCTCTCTAAAAAATCAATAAAATATATTTAAAAAACCCAATAACAACTAAAAAAATTGATGGCCAAGTTCCACTCCTAAAGATTAATTATCTAGGGTGGGATCAAGATATTGCTAATTTATTAAAACTCTCATGTGTTTCTCATTATACCATGGAGAAGTACTAACTTATCTAGAATAACTTGACTCCACATTTTTTATTAATTTGCTTTTCTCCTTTCTATTTGCAGTGCTTCTCAGCACTCTGCAATTTTTTTTTTTTTTTTTTGTGTGTGTGTGTGGTGGTGGGGGTGGGGGGGCAGGAACTTGACTCACAGGGACATGAGGAATGGTGGATGCCAGCAGATCATAATGGGGGTAATAATGGTTCCTTAATCAGAGACACAAAGTTATAACTTCTCATCCCTATGTTGATCCTGGGGCTACTTTGGAAATGATCCTGGGGCTAAGATTTATAATTCTATCAATTCCTGACCTCCCAGATCTGTTCAGCAAGGAAGGGCTCACATTCGTTATGCCCCCCTGTTTTGTTTAGAGTTATTTACCAGGAGCCAATCAATATTCTACAAACAGCTAGTTGGGACGTGAAGCCCTCATCAATCCATTTCATTTTCTTCTTTCAAAATGGCGGATGGAAGCAGGAGAGACAACATACTATAAAACAGAAGGCAAAACCCACTGCCACTTTTGAACACCTAAAATATACATTTAGTTTTAGTTTTGTTTGAGCATAATGAGGCCAGGGTGCCTGGTCAGTGGGAGCTCCTGGGTCTATTTTACAGCCTTCCTTCTCTTTCCCAGAGCCATAAATGAAACCCTTTCAGCCCTAATGACCACAATGACTTTCCTCGATCATGTTATTGCTACTTTGGCACATTTATTGCTTTCACATGCACTAATGGATGAGTTTGGATATGTTAACAATTTATATATCATTTGATCCTAAAAAAGAAACCCTACCGAACTAAGGCCCCCACGATTGAGTAGCTTTTAAGAAGTATAAATGAATTTAATGCTTTAGAAAGAGCTTCTGTAAATTATGAACATGACACCTATTACATTAAGCTGCATTAAGCATTAATACATCTTCATTACTGGCAGGTTGCCCAAACCTCCAAGGTTGAAAAAGCTGCCTGAAAATGTTCAATGTGATAGTCACCTAGGCCAAGATTGATGGTTCTATTTTGGGGAGTTTGAGGGATGCCTATTGACGTGATCCCTCTTCCACTTCCAGACAAAGAAATGTAAGTGGTGTCAACCAGAGCTTCCCGAAGGTTGAGTCTAATGGCCAGGCAAACACGTCTGCAACCTTGGTGTGCTGCTCAGTTACCATCACTGGGAGAGGTCCTTGAGTAGGGAGACGCCAGGTGTTCCAACCTTTTAAGCTAAAAGATTGTGGGGGGAGGGGGAGATAATATTTCTTCCTGGGAGAGACATGTGATTCCTATTACAACTTCACAGTATATGATTATTAGCAACACTTATTGATAACCATAGGCGTTATTTCCCGAGTACAGAATAGGGCAAAAGTAGTTTACAGTTGTGAGTACCCACATTACAGTTTATTCTTGTATTATTATTTTTTAAATGAAGTATAGTATTATATTCCATGCGAACAACTGTAAACCTACTTTTGTCCCTCCTTGTATTGAATATGTGCCAGAGCTGCTAAGCAATTTATAGTTTCTGTTGTTTAATCCCTTTAATGATCCTATGAGATTAAAACCCTTATCAGAGATAGCGTTGGCAAATGTGTTCTCCCATGCAGTGGGCTTTCTTGTTGTTTTGTGGATGGTTTCTTTTAATGTGCAGAAGCTTTTTATTTTGATGTAGTCCCATTTGTTTATTTTATCCTTAGTTTCCATTGCCCTAGGAACTGTATCAGTAACGATATCGCTGCGCACCGAAACCGGTTTGGCTCATCGGCCTGCAGACAGAAGGGCCCCAGGTTCAATTCCTGTCAAGGGCATGTACTGTTGTTGCAGGCACATCCCCAGTAGGGGGTGTGCAAGAGGCAGCTGATCATTGATTCTCTCTCATCAATGTTTCTGACCAATTTTCCAAACACCATTTATTGAAGAGGCTGTCTTGATACCATTGTATGCTCTTGACTCTTTTGTCAAATATTAATAGAACATAATGGCTTAGGTAGATTTCTGGGTCCTCTGTTCTGTTCCATTAATCTATATGTCTGTTCTTGTGCCAGTACCAGGCAGTTTTGAGAAGTGTGGCCTTGTAATACAGCTTGATATCTGGTATTGTGATCCCTCCAACTTTATTCTTTTTTTCTCAGGATCCTTGTGGCTATTTGGGGTCTTTTTTTTTTTTTAATTCCAGATAAATTTTAGGAGAGGTTGTTCTGGGTTTGTGAAATATGCCATTGGTATTTTATTTTTGTATTTTTTAAATTTTTTTCTTTATTGATTAAGGTATTACATATGTGTCCTTATTCTCACATTGACCCCTGTCCCTCCACTCATGACCTCACCCCCCTCCCGCTTCCTGTTGTCTGTGTCCATTGGATAGGCTTATATGCATGCAAAGAAGTCCTTTGGTTGACCTCTCCCACTTACTCCCAACCTCCCCTACCTATCCTCTGAGGTTTGATGGTCTGATCAATGTTTCTCTGTCTCTGGATCTGTTTTTGTTCATCAGTTTATGTTGTTCATTATATTCCATAAATGAGTGAGATCATGTGATATTTATCTTTCTCTGACTGACTTATTTCACTTAGCATAATGCTCTCCAGTTCCATCCATGCTGTTGCAAATGGTAAGAATTCTTTCTTTTTTACCACAGCTTAGTATTCTATTGTGTAGATGTACCACTGTTTTTTAAGCTACTCATCTGCTGGTGGGCACTTAGGCTGTTTCCAAATCTTTGTTATGGTAAATTGTGCTGCTATGAACACAGAGGGGCATATATCCTTTCTGTTTGGTGTTTCTAGTTTCTTGGGATATATTCCTAGAAATGGGACCACTGGGTCAAATGAGAGTTCCGCTTTTAGTTTTTTAGGGAAACTCCATACTGTTCTCCACAGTGGCTGCACTAGTCTGCATTCCCACTAGTAGTGCATGAGGGTTCCTTTTTCTCTGCATCCTCACTAGCACTTGTCCTTTGTTGATTTGTTGATGATAGCCATTCTGACAGGTATGAGATGGTACTGCATTGCCATTTTGATTTGCATTTCTCATATAATTAGTGACTTTGAGCATGTTTTCATATGTCTCTTGGCCTTCCTTGGGTCTGTCTATGTCCAAATTTACCAACACCATTTATTGAAGAGGCCATCTTAACTCCACTGTATGTTCTTGCTTCCTTTGTCAAATATTCATTAAGCATAGTGTTTGGGTCAATTTCTGGATTCTCTGTTCTGTTCCCTTGGTCTATATATCTGTTCTTGTGCCAGTACCAGGCAGTTTTGAGAACAGTGGATTTGTAATATAGCTTGATATCTAGCATTGTGATCCCTCCAACTTTGTTCTTCTTTCTCAGGATTGGTGTGGCCATTTATTTATTTATTCCAGATGAATTTTTGGAGAGTTTGTTCTAGGTCTGTGAAATATGTCATTGGTATTTTAATGGGGATTGCATTGAATCTATAAATAGCTTTGGGAAGTATGGACATTTTAATGATGTTGACTCTACCAATCCATGAACATGGTATGTTCTTCTATTTGTTTATGTCTTCCTCTATATCTTTTTTCAATGTCCTGTAGTTTTCCAAGTTTAGGTCTTTTACTTCCTTAGTTAAGTTTATTCCTATGTATCGTAATTTTTTTGTTGCAATGGTAAATTGTATTTTTTTAAGTTTCTCTTTCTGTGAGTTCATTATTAGTTTATAAAAAAGCCACTGACTTCTGGGTGTTAATTTTATATCTTGCTACATTGCCAAATTCATTTATTAAGTCTAGTAGTTTTTTGATGGAGTACTTGGGGTTTTCTATGTACAATATCATGTCATCTGCGAATAAGGACAGTCTTACTTCTTCTTTTCCAACTTGGATGCCTTGTATTTATTTCTCTTGTCTGATCACTATGGCTAGTACCTCCTGTGCTATGTCAAACAGGAGTGGTGGAAGAGGGAATCCCTGTCTTGTTCCTGTTCTTAGGGGAAATGAGTATGATGTTGGCTGTAGGTTTGTTATGTAAGGCTTTTATTATTTGTATGTTGGGGTATGATCCCTCTATTCCTACTTTGCTGAGAGTTTTTATCAAGAAAGGGTGTTGGGTTTTGTAAATGCTTCTTCTACATCAATTGATAAGATTATGTGATTTTTGTCTCTCAGTGTGTTTATGTGATATTTCACATTTATTGATTTGCAGATATGGTACCATCCTTACATCCCTAGAATAAATCCCACTTGGTCATGGTGTATGATCTTTCTAATGTAATGCTGGATCCAATTTGCCAAATTTTTGTTGAGGATTTTAGCATCTATGTTCATCAGGGACATTGGCCTGTGATTCTCTTTCTTTGTGGTATCTTTATCTGGTTTTGGAATTAAGGTAATGTTGACTACTTAGAGCTTGGAACTGTGCCTTCCTCTTAATTTTTTGGGATAGTCTGGGGAGGATTGGTTTTAGTTCTTCTTTGAATATATGGCAGAACTCCCCTGTAAAGCCATCCAGACCAGGGCTTTTGTTTGCTGGAAAGTGTTTGATTACTGCTTTAATTTTGTTGGTAGTTATCAGCCTATTCAGTTTTTTTCATTCTTCCTGATTGAGTTTTGGAAACTTGTATTTTTCTAAGAATATGTCCATTTCATCTAGGTAGTTCAGTTTTTTGGAATAGAGTTGTTCATAGTATTTTTTTCATAATCATTTGTATTTCTGTGGGTTCAGTTATTATTTCACCTCTTTCATTTCTGATTTGCTTGGGTCTTCTCTCTTTGTTTCTTGGTGAGCTTGGCTAGAGGTTCATCAATCTTGTTTATCCTGTCAAAAAAAACAGATCTTGGTTTTATTGATTTTTCATATTGTTTTTCTTTGTTTTGTTTTGTTTTTGTCTTTGTGTCATTTATGTCTGCTCTGATCTTTATTATTTCCTTTTTTTTTTTTTTTTTTTTTTTTTACTCTGGGCTTTTCTTATGGCTCTCTTTCTAATTCTTTGAGATTTAGGGTTAGATAATTTACTACCTTTTTTTTTTTTTTTTTTTTAGGCAGGCCTGTATAACTATGAACTTCCCTCTCAGGTCTGCTTTCTCTGTGTCCCATAGATTTTGGATTGTTGTGTTTTCATTGTCATTTGTTATCAGGATGCTTTTTATTTCTTCTTTGATCTTAGATAAATATCTTACAAAAGTTCACCATAGATAGGGATTAGGGCAGGTAAAATTGTGTATAAGTGACTGTCCATGGCTTTCTTATTATTCTAGGAAGACAGAAATTGGGGGTTAGAGCCTTTAAGGATGGAATGGCTCTGGTAAATACAATAGGCTTTAATTTGAGCTGCCTCAGTTGATATACATTAAGAGTAAAAGCTACATCTTTGGAATAAGGGCAAACCAGAAATAAACCATCTCTGATGAAACCCCTACCCTTGACTAGAAGAAGGTAATCTGCCATTAAGCTGTTGGTAGATAACATCATCTGGTAACTAAAAAGTTTTATATGCAGTGTTCACCATGCAATTACAAATCACCAAGAATGTCAAGAAACATGATCAAATACTTAAAAAGCAAGAGAAGAAATAAACAATAAAAGCAGATGCATAGATGACTCAGAAATTGAAGTTATTAGACACATACTTTTAAGTAGCTATGATTAATATATTCAAGAAATAGAGGAAGAAATGGTATCTTTCAAGAGAGGACTGGAATTTATGATAAATTAATCAACAAAAAAAGAGTACAGTAATGAAAAAATTTGGTGAATTCCAAACAAAATCTATGCTGTATGAATAGTAATGTACTAATGACAGTTTCTTAGTTTTGACAAATGCACCATGGTTTGTGAGTGCCCCAAGTGGGGCTGCCACTTGCGAGTGAATCCCCCCAGCCCCCCCACGTCTCATCTTGCCTGGTTCAGGCTTCAGGCTCTGGAGGAGGCCACACACAAATGAAAGAGACAAGACAAGAAAAATACTAATTTGGGAGTTGGGAGCCAGGCAGAAGCCTAAGGGAGGACTCTGCTTTGGTCTGGCCTTGCCATTCTTTTTATTCAGGTCTGGGGTACAGCCATAGCCCTTAGGCAGGCAATTCCAATAATAGCTTGATGATAGCTCATCAGCAAGGATTTATATAAGTCTGAAAGGTGGAAGCTACTTCAGCTCCCTTTGTCTCCACCAGACAGTGAGTGTATAGCTTTGACCCTTGCCAGAGCCTCAAGGTTGACCAGCCTTATAGGGTTCCTTGTCCACACATCTCTGCTAGTGAAGACAATGGGCAGCTTCCAACAATGGTTATGTAAGTTGTGAACAATTGGGAAAAATTGCTGAAGAATATACTGGCTCTTTCTACCCATCTTTGCAACTTTCCTATAAATCTAAAGTTATTTACACTTTATATATTTAAAACCATTAAACTCCATGAAAGAAGGGATTTTGACTTGTTTTGATTATTACTACTTTCCCAAGTCCTCCCATGAATAGTGCCTGGCTCATACTAAGTATTCAAGAAATATTATTGGGTAAATTAGTCTTTGTTTTTATATGTTTGCTTTTATTTTTTTTATTAATTTATTTTATCAGTTTTATAACTTACTTATTCTACTAGCCTTTGATTTATCCTAGTCTTTCATAAATTATTAAATTCAATGTTTATTTATTTATTTTTATTTATTATTTTTTTAAATTTATTAAGGTATTATATGTGTACATAGCTTATCATTGCCCCCATCCCCACCTCCCATACATGCCCTCCCTCCCAAGAGTTTTGTGTCCATTGGTTGTACTTATATGCATGCATACCAGTCCTTTGGTTGATCTCTTATCTCCCCCAGATCTCCCTACCCTTCCCGCTGTCATTTGACAGTCTGCTTGTTGTTTTACTGTCACTATATCTATCTTTCTGTTCATTAGTTTATAATGTTCTTTATTATTCATAAATGAGTGAGGTCATGTGGTGTTTCTCTTTCATTGACTGGCTTATTTCACTCAGCATGATGTTCTCCAATTCCATCCAGGTTACTGAAAATGATGAGAATTCCTTCTTTTTTATGGCAGCATAGTATTCCATTGTTGATGTTTATTTAGATAATTAAATTTTACATGTTCTGTTTTTTCTAATATACTAGAGGCTTGGGGCAGGAAATTCAAGCACTGCGGAGTGGGGATCCATCAGCTTGGCCTCCACCCTCTCACAATCCAGGACCTGTGGTTCTTAACTACTGTCCTGCCTGCCTGCCTGAAAACCCTTAATCCCTCTGCCTGCCTGCCTGCCTGATCACCCCTAATTGCCTCTGCCTGCTTGCCTGATCACCCCTAACTGCTCACCTGCCTGTCTGATGCCCCTAACTGCCTCTGCCTGCTGCTTAATTGCCCCTAACCACTTTTATGCCTGCCTAATGGCCCCTAACTGCTTGCCTGCCTGTCTCATTGCTCCTAACTACTCCCCTGCCTGCCTGATTGCCTCTAACTGTTCACCTGCCTGCCTGATCACACCTAACTGCTTCTGCCTACCCGCCTGATCACCCCTAACTGCTCACCTGCCTGCTTGATCTCCCCAACCCCTCTGCTTGCCTGCCTGATCATCCCTAATCACTCACCTGTCTTCCTGATTGCCCTTAATTGCTCCCCTGACTGCCTGATCATCCCTAACTGCTCACCTACCTGCCTGATAGCCCCTAACTGCCTCTGCCTTGGCCCCCACTGCCACAGCTTAGTCCAGAAAGACATCTGGAAGGTTATTTGGCTGTCTGGTCTAATTAGCATATTATGCTTTTATTATTATAGATGCTCTTAAGGCTTTAAATTGCTCTCTGATTTCTGCATTGTCATAATTTAAATCTGGAATATGCCCATTACTGCACAATTGTTAATATTTTCTAACTTTTATTATAATTTATTTCTAACAGAAGTTATGTGGATTTGGGCTTTTAGAATTTTCAAACATATAACTTTTTTTCTAATTCTATTTTTATTATTGATTTCTAAACTGTTTTGCAATATAGTAAGAGAATATTTTCTTTAGTTAATATTTTCTTAGTACATCTTTTTCTAAAATTTTACTATCAAGCTCTGCTATGTATATCTTTATGTTTTGGGTATATTTGTGTTAACAAAAAGCATATAGGCCAATATTTTTTAAAAATCTAGTATAACAACCTTTATTTTTACGATAAGGCTTAATCTACTTAGATTCATTTTTTTATAATTTAATTTTGCATCCTCTATTTGTCACACTTTCTCTGTATTAAAATTTTTAAAAATCATTTTTAAGCTCATTTTGAATTGATTTTTTTCTCCACATCCCCCTATTTTTTATTAGTTTGGAAATTCATCACTACGTATCAACTGAACTTTTTCCCCTTCTTATACCATTAACCAATAATGTTCAATATTCTTTGGAAATGTTTATTTTTATTTTAGTGGCTGTTATTCTACTGGTTACTTTTATAACTAGTTTACATTTAATCCTCCTTATTTTGATAGTATATACATACTACATCCCCTTCTTCCTTTCTTCTAATATCTGCTTTTAGTCAAATACATTATTTTAATGGTTTTTCCTTTATACTTTTAAATATGTTTTTACCATGATTAGTTAGATTTGTCATCTTTTTCTTTTGATCCCTGGTTAGTAAAAAATGAGGAAAGTATACTTGTATTACTTTCTTCTCCTTCACTTTCTAATTTATACTAATTATACATTTTTCTTCATTGTCAAGGTTTAATGCATTTACATTTTCTTCTGAAACAATAATTATGGTACTTGTTTTATTCTTGATCTACAGCTAACTTGATTCAATTTTTATTGGCAATCATTTTGTTATTGTTTCTCCATTCATCTTTGGATTGGTTGAAGTTCTCCAGTACTTTTTTCAAGGAAGACTCATGGGAACTATGTTTCTTGAGTTCTTGCATGTTAAAGATGTTTACCTATTGCATTTTACTTCATCCAAAGTTAGGCTTGGGAATAAAATAGCTGGACCACATTATCTTTTCTCAAGCAATTTAAAGGCATTGCTCCTTTATCTTTTAGCATTTAATGTTGTTAATGTTGTTTTTGGATAGTCTGATATTTCTCCTTCTAGGTAATTTGATCTTTATCATGAAAGCTTAAAATAATATTTTATTTTTATTTTTATTGAACTTTGACATCCAATAATTTCATGAAGACATTTATCATGTTAATCAATGAGGCATATGTTGAAGATATGTTATTCAACTCCATTTCAGCTTCTTTTAAGTATTCCATCTACTAAAGATTGTATATCCTAAGAGTCTTAAAGCTCAGGCTTTGCATGTGATTTAGCTGCCATCAAGTACCAACTAAGATTTGAAAGGTGGAAGAGGGCCAAGGGCAAAGTTTCTTTTCTGCTGCTGTTTTCACTAGAAAACCTAATAGTGTGGGCATTTGCTTTATTCTGTGACAGCAGTACCAGTCATGCCAGGGTTTGGACCCTGTATTTATAAGTGTCAAGAAACTGACTAGCATGGATCATGGCTAACTCTTCTTGATAAGAGTTGACTTCCTGTTATGGACAGAATTTTGGTGTGCCCTCAAAATTCATATGTTGACATCTAATCCCCAAAATGACGGTATTTGAAGGTGAGACTTTGGTGAGGTGATTAGGTCATTAAGGTGGATACCTCATAAATGGAAATAGTACCTTTATTAAAGAGACTCTAGAGGAAGCATGCCAAACTCAAAGGCTAACAAGGGCCAAGTAAACAAGGTTTAAGTTTATGTGGGCCACAAAAAAACAAAAGCTTTAATTTTCATAGAAACGTAGGTTTATTTCTATAGAGACATGCTGAATACAAAGGGCTGAAATAAATGAGTAGTCATTAACACAAAATAATAGAATGTTTAATAAAAATTAATATTTTTTGAACTTACTAGACACTGGATATCTGCACAAATTAATAAGCATAACACAAATAAACCTATTTTTCTTGTTCTACAAAAATGAAACATTTCCTGTTGTGCACACCAAACAAGTCAGTATAAGACTAATGATATGGCAGTCAGCTGCTAACATATTTAATAAAAATGGTGTGCCTGTGTGTAAGAGAAATGAATGCAACACAATTATAGAAATCAGTTATTAGTGAACATTATAGTTTGTTATTAATAACTAGAGGCCCAGTGCATGAAAACTCATGCACTGGAGGGGGGTGTCCCTCAGCCTGGCCTGCCCCCTCTCACAGCCTGGGAGTCCTCAGTGAATTTAAAGAGCTTAGAATAGTGCATTACATGTAGTAAGTGTTAAATATTATTATTATGAGGGAATAATGGGAAATGAAGTCGGAAAGGTAGTTAGGAGCTAGACACATGAGGATTTGGATTTTATTCTACAGGTAATGATGAACCTTTAGAGGAATTTTAGTAGAGAAAATATATAGTCAGATTTGTTATTTAGAGAGGAGTCTAGTTTCAGTATGTGGCATGGGCCAGAGGAAATGAGACTGTGGTTCAGCTCAGCTTATTCATTCATTCATTCACTTATTAACTCATCAGTGAGCTGACTGAGTATCGACTTTGCACGAGGTACTGCTGCTGCACTCATCCAGGTGGGAGATGGTAAGGTCCTGAATTAAACAGAGGATATGAGGATTGAGAAGAGGAGTGGGATTTGAGAGACCTTTAGAAGTCATTCTAAAAGTTGATGCCTGATTGCATGTACAGAGGAATATGCTGAGACTGACTTCCATTTATTGGTTGAACTTCTGTGTCCAGAAATTATCTATATGGACATTTGGAAATATCTGGGGCAGAAACCAGTCTCTTGAGGGAAGGAACTAAATTCAGCCTTGAACAAAGTCAGTCTGAATATGGAAGTAATAAAGCCCCATAGGAGGTGATGAGATTACTCAGTGGGTGGAGTGCACAAGGAGCAAAAGCTATTGTGGTGAAAGGGAGATCAGGAAAGGGAATTGAGCGAGAATTTTCTTAGGGGAGGATGGAGGAGAGACTGATGGCTAAGAAGAGGGTGTGGTCTATATGGTCAAATGTATGACAAAGTCAATAATGCTAGGGACTAAGTATAGGCCTTAGATTTGATTAGTACCTCGGTATTATAAGAGATCTAAGAACCTAAAATTTCAGTGAAGGGGTGGAAATGGAAGCAGGATTTCAGTGAATTAAGGAATGAATAAGAGGTAAAGAAGAGGGTAGGGTTAAAGGAAACTAGTATTTCAGGCAGTGGCTCTTAATCAGAAGGATATGAAGATATAAAGCATGATCATGGTCTCCCAGGGATGGTACTGGGCCTGAGGTAAGTGGTGCTTCCCACCCTGCTCTCTATCTTACCCCTGTGGTCCACCTAACCAGAGAGCCCATCACTATTTTTGGTCTGATAGGAGAAGGACCACACACTGATAGCCTTATTTCTCTCAGAATGTGGGCAAAGTCATCAGAATGACAGGTTGAGGGGAATGGGGCAAGAGTTCAGAAGAGCCCTTGAGGGGTATGTGAGGGGGAGCTGACTCAGGACAAGTTGAGAAATGGTGTTGAGAATTCAGCTGTGATCAGAAAACATAAATCTGCAGTGGCACCAATCTGCAGGACTGTGTGATTCTCTCCAGCTGTGCCTGGCAGTCTCGGTGTAGGCATAGAGAAGACAGATTGCTGCAGGAATCTGGAGTTGGAGATTGGCAGGGGGTATGTGGCAGAGGCAAAGGGTCAAGAGAATTGAAGGTGCTGACAAGAGAGAGGTTGGAGTGATTCACCATGGGGTCCTGGCTCAGTAGGGAAGGAAATGAAGCCAGAGGAGGCTGATGCACTAGCATAGAATGGAAGGATCAAGGGAGTGGAGGTCTTGTTGAGGTCAAAATGCTGGTGAAAAATTGGAATAGGGTATGAGAGTGCTGGACCTCCTTCTCTTCATCTCAGCTTCTGCTTGACTGTAATGAGTTAGTGCTGCTGTCACAGTTCTCCCCAGTGTACATTTTAATGACTCAAAAACATTATTACAAATGGGCACTAAATGTGCCATTAAAATAGTTCTACTCTGCATTTGAGTATGCTCAATGAAACGTACCAGACTCAACTGACTATTAGAATAAGAAAGGAGAACTTTAGCAAGCTGGCCAAAAAAACCCAAGTAATTTTTTGTAGATTGCTTAAAACCATTAAATAAATTAAGTTGCTGTGGGGTATATGCACACATTTCATGGAGTTCCAATTTAGCAATTACAGTTCCTGTAGCAAAATCAATAAAATATGCATCTACAATCACACAGAGAAAACATATCCAAGGAAATTAAAAATTGGGTCTTGATTCAGAAAATATTGTTAGAGAAGGTCAATTAATTAAAATGTATAAGATTTAGCTCTAGACCGTAGTTGCTAAAAAACGGTTTTTGGTACTTTTACTTTTTTGAATCAACTATAAGACAGTTCAAAAATGAAAATGATATAAAAGGTATATGCTAAAAATCTCAATCCCACCTTATCCCTATCTACCCTGTTCCCCATGTTCCTATTTTTATTCCTCCAGTGTTTTCTTATGCCAATTGAAGCAGATACAAATATGTATATCCTTATTCCCTGGTCTTTCTGGTACAGAGATTTGCATACCATTAAGCACCTTGATTTTGTTTCATATTTCACAATTTGTCCAGAGATATTTTCCTATCAATTTATAGACATTTATTTTTTTATTTTATTTTTTATGGTGTTGGTGTACCATAATTTATTTAATCCTGCTTGGGTAGTTACCATTTCCCCCTTAATATTTTACAAAATGAGGTTGTTTGTATGGGTCCAAGTGTATCTGTAGAGAAAATCTCAGGTGTCGATTGTGAGTTAAAGGATTAATGCACTTGTAATTTGAGTAGCTGTTGCCAGACTCCACTCCAAAGGGATTTGCACTCCACTGGTTCCCACTAGTATAAAAGTACTTGTTAGAGGAAATACTTTAATATTGAATTTATCTATTAATAGCACACTTTCAAGGCAAAATCAGGTGATTGTTGAAGGTTGTCAGATACAGTGAAAATAATGAGCACCATGCATTGGAGTAGGGCCTGTGCTAGTATTTCATCTTAAACTAAACCTATAAAATGTCTTGTGGTGACTGGTGTAGGCACAGGGTGTGACCATGCTGCATACCCAGTTCTAACATTTGTAGAGTGGTTTTAATTTAAAAGTGCTTCAGGATTTACCTATTGAATATACATTTTATAAGCACCTACTATATGCTTGCCAGATGAGGAATGTGAGTATTGCTTCTTTCTCTCTTTTACATATAAAGTAGTCTTCAAAATTTGCTCATATGTACCTGTTAAGAAAATTTTAAATATTTAGCATTGCTTTATACATTTTAAGTATAAATAGAAGTTTAAAGAATGTGCTTTCATATATATTTTAAATATTAACTTTTTAAATAAAATATCTTAAATATTGAATTTTTATATAAAATTGTTACATTACTCTTTAAAATGCATTCAGTGGAGAGAAGATGGCGACCGGCAGGAAGGTAGGGAGGGAGGAAGTGTGAGAGAGTGAGGGAGCAATAGAGGAGTGTGTAGATGTGCATGGTGTGTGTGTGTATGAGCTAGGGACAATTAGATTCTGCAGGTCTTCCAAGGGGTTGCCAAACTGGGCAGTCTTAGATGGCAGAGCCCTGCACGCAATGTAGATACTTCTGGGCACAGAGACTAAGCCATCTTGAGAAACAGAGTTGCTTGAGACTAGGATCCTGGCCTCAGCACCACCCAGTTGTATCTCAGAGACACAAACCAGGACCCTGCAGCCACTGGGGATGGAGACCTGATAACACAGCTGCAGACTCTTAGACAACAAGAATTCAGACTTCCTGGCAGCAGAGTTCTGTGAGTCAAGAAGTCTATTCCCCTCCCTGCAGGCTTGCAGATAGTGCCATAGTAACTTATAGACCCACCCCTCACAAGGGCTGCAGCACCCCTACAGGAATTTGAGCCTGTGCACACATGCACAGAGACTGGGAATCTGCTCCCCGCAGCACAATTGGGTGACCAAACCTGAAGCCCATGCAGGGCAGCAGGGCAGCAGGGCAGCAGGGAAGCAGTGCCACCTGACTTCGATTCTGAGCAAGCCCACAATGAAGTCTGTTTCCACAGTGCGAGAGCAGACATCCAGCTGGCACAGTGCTACTGTGCAACCCAGGCCCCCATGGTGACCAGGACCCAGATTCTACCCATGGGAGGCAGCACTGAGCTCCAATGACTTGACTCTGTTTCTTATCATGTGCACCTGGGATCCCTGACTCCCAATGCATTCACACTAAGAGCTAGTGACTCCAATTCTTGGTGCATGCACACACAGGTACCCTGATTCTCAGCAAGAAGCCACATGAAGCAACAGAGACTCTGACATTCCATTCTTGGTGCAGACACAGAGTAACTCTGACTCCTGGTATGTGCTAGGGGACTCTGATTTTTAGCATGTGCCAACAGCGCAGTGCAGGCGGGGTCCCTGATTCTAGCTGCGCCCACAAGACCACACTGAGTGCTGGTAACATTGACCCTGGTTGAGCCTGGTTCCCACCAACCAATGGCAGCCATATTTCTTAGTGTCTTCAGTGACACTGGGGTGGTGCGAAGCTCTCATGGCACACGGCTCAGGTCCACACAACTCAAAGTTTAAACCTTCTGGTGATAGTCAGAATGGGGAGATGACATAATCCCCAGAAGAAAGAAATTGAGGAGTCTCCAAGAAAGGAAATTAGTGACATTGGAAGCATGCAACATGACCGAAAGAGAATTCAGAGTAATGGTTGTGCAATTCATACATTAGATGGATGAGAAAATCAACAACCTATGCAAGAATCAGGAATAAATTAAAAGTGATATAGCTACAATAAAAAAACATCATGGAAAGTTTCAACAGTATACTAGAAGAAGCAGGGGACCAAATTAATGAGTTATAAGGTAGAGAAACAAGCTCAGTCTGAATAGCAACTGGAGAAAAAAACTAAAAAACAAAAACAAAAACAGGAGAACCTAAAAGGAGCTTTGGGACAACATGAAATGAAGTAACATACATATAAGGCTGCCAGAAGGACAAGAAGAACAGCAAAGATTAGAAAATCTATTTGAAGAAATAATGAAAGAAAACTTCCTGGATATGGGGAAGAAAAAAGTTACACAAGTACAGAGAGTCTCAAGCAAGATCAATTCCAAAAGACACTCACCAAGACATGTCATAATTTCAATGGCAAGTATTAACGACAAAGAGAGAATATTAAAGGCTACAAGGGAGAAACAGAGTTATAAAGGGTCAACCATCAGGTTATCAAATGATTTCTCAACAGAAACACATCAAGCTAGAAGGGAATGGAAGGAGATATACAAAGTGATGCAAAGCAAAGGACTAAATCCAAGAATACCCTATCCAGCAAGACTATCAATCAAAATTAAAGGGGAAATCGGGAGCTTCACAGACAAAAAAAACAAAAAAACAACAAAAATAACAAAAAAGGCTCAGGGAGTTTATCACCACCAAACCAGCAATGCAAGAAATACTAAAGGGAATGCTGTAAAAAGAAGAAATAAAAAGTTAAGAAGGAACACTGGCACAAAAATAGAAGTGACTACAAAGAAGTACCTTTCAGTAATAACTTTAAACATAAAGAGACTAAATGCTCCAATCAAAAGAGATCGAGTGGCTGAATGGATTAAAAAAAAAGAAAACCACAACCCATGTATATGCTGTCTACAAGAGACCCACCTCAGAACAAGGGACTCACACAGAGTGAAAGTAAAGGGATGGAAAATTTTTTTTTTCAAGCAAATGGAAATGAAGAAAGAAAAGCTGGGGTAGCAATACTGATATCTGACAAAATAGACCTCAAAGTGAAGGCCATAAAAAGAGATAAGGAAGGCCACTTCATAATACTAAAGGGATCGATACAACAACAGGATATAAACATGATAGACATATATGCCCCCAATGCAGGAGCACCCAAATAAATAACAAAACTCCTGGAAGATATCAAGGGAGAGATTGACAATACAATCATAGTAGGGGAATTTAATACACCACTTACATCACTGGATAAATTCTCTAGACAAAAAATCAGCAAAGATACAGCAATTATAAATGACTCACCAGATCAGATGGACTTAACTGACACCTTCAGAACATTTCACCCCAAAGTCACAGAATATATGTGCACATGGGATATTTTCAAAAATAGACCACATATTGGGTCACAAGCAAAGTCTCCCTAAATTCAAGAAGATTGATATCATACCAAGAATCTTCTCAGACCACAATGCCATAAAATTACAAATAAATTACAATAAAAACATTACAAAAATCTTAAACACTTGGAAGCTGAATAGCATGCTATTAAATAATGACTGGTTACCACTGAGATCAAAGAAGAAATTAAAAACATCCTGGAAACTAATGACAATAAAAACACAACAAATCTATGAGACACAATGAAAGCAGTCCTGAGAGAGAAGTTAATAGCTCTATAGGCCTACCTCAAAAAACAAACAAACAAACAAACAAACAAAAAACCACAAGAAAAAATGGTAGTAAATCATCTAACACTACAACTCAAAGAATTAGAAAGAGAGCAACAAGAAAAGCCCAGAATGAGCAGAATGAAGGAGATAATGAAGATCAGAGCAGAAATAAATGACATAGAGACAAAACCCCCCCCAAAACAACAAAAAGCAATACAAAAGATCAATAAAACCAAGAGATGGTTCTTTGCAAGGATAAAGAAGATTGATGAACCTCTAGTCAGGTTCACCAAGATGCAAAGAGACAGGATTCAAATAAACAAAATCAGAAATGAGAGAAGCAAAATAACACCAGACCCTACAGAAATACAAAGAATTGTTAAAAATACTATAAACAACTCTACTCCAGCAAACTAGAGAATTTGGAAGAAATGATCATATTCCTAGAAAAATACAACCTTCTAAAACTCAATCAGGAAGGTTCTAAAAATCTAAATAGGCCGTTAACTATGGAAGAAATTGAAGCAGTCATCAAAAAGCTTCTGGCAAACAAAAGCCCAGACCAGATGGCTTCACAGGGGAGTTTTACCAAACATTCAAGGAAGAACTAAAACCTATCCTCCTCAGACTATTCCAGAAAATTCAAGCAGAAAAATACTTCCAAGCTCCTTCTATGAAGCTAGCATCACCCTAATACCAAAACCAGATAAATACAACACAATGAAAGAGAATTATAGGCCAACATCCCTCATAAACATAGATGCCAAAATCCTCAACAAAATTCTAGCAAATCGGATCCAGCGATACCCCAGAAAGATCATACACCATGACCAAGTAGGATTTATCCCAGGATTGCAAGGATGGTACAATATCCTCAAGTCAACAAATGTGATACATCATATAAACAAATTGAGAGATAAAAATCACATAGTCATATCAATTGATGCAGAAAAAGCATTTGACAAAATCCAACACCCATTCTTGATAAAAACTCTTAGTAAGGTTGGAATAGAAGGATCATACTTTAACAGAATAAAAGCCATATATGACAAACCCACAACCAATATCATATTCAATGGACAAAAAATAAAGCCATTTCCACATAAGAACAGGAACAAGACAGGGATGCCCACTCTCACTACTCCTGTTTGACATAGTACTGGAAGTATTAGCCATTATGATCAAAGAAGAAGAAGAAATAGAAGGCATTCAAATTGGAAAAGAAGAAGTAAAGCTGTCCTTATTTGCAGGTGACATGATATTATACTTAGAAAACCCTAAAGACTCCACCAAAAAATTATTAGACTTAATAAATGAATTCAGCAATGTAGCAGGATACAAAATTAATGCCAAGAAATCTATGGCATTCCTTTACACTAATAGTGAACCTACAGAAAGAGACTAAAAAAGCAATCCCATTTACTATCGCACCAAAAAAAATTAAGACTCCTAAGAATAAACTTAACTAAGGAGGAAAAAGACCTATATTCAAAAAACTACAGGACACTGGAAAAAGAAAAAGAGGAAGATGTAAACAGATGGAAGAACAGACCATGTAGAATCAACATCATCAAAATGTCCATACTATCCAAAGCAATCTATAGATTCAATGCAACCCCTATTAAAATACCAATGACCTTTCCAAAAACTCATCTGGAATAAAAAAAGACTCCAAATAGCTGCAGCAATCTTGAGAAAGAAGAACAAAATAGGTGGGATCTCAATACCAGATATCAAGCTGTATTACAAAGCCACTTTTCTTAAAACGGCCTGGTATTAGAACAAGAACAGACTTTCAGATCAATAGAATAGAATACAGAACCAAGAATTCGACCCAAACCACTATGCCCAATTAATCTTTGACAAAGGAGGCATGAACATAAAATTGAGTCAAGACAGTCTCTTCAATAAATGGTGTTGAGAAAATTGGACAGATATATGCAAAAAAGAAAAGAAAAGAAAAGAAAACAGGCCACCAACTTACATCAGACACAAAAATAAACTCAAAAATAAAAATAAAGGACTTGAACATAAGATGAGAAACCATAAAAATGCTAGAGAAATCCACAGGCAGCAAAATCTCAGACATATGCTGAAGTAATTTCTTCACTGCCACTGCTCCTAGGCAATGGAAACTAAAGAGAAAATAAACAAATGGGACTATAACAAAATAAAAAGCTTTTTGCACAGCAAAAGAAACCATCAACAAAACAACAAGAAAGCCCACTGCATGGGAGAACATATTTGTTAATGTCATCACCAATAGGGGTTTAGTTTCAAACATTTACAAGGAAATCTTTCAGCTTAACAAAAGGAAGATAAACAATCCAATCAAAAAATTGGCAATAGACCTAAATAGATACTTTTCAAAGGAGGACAGAAGGAAGGCCAAGAGACATATGAAAACATGCTCAAAGTCACTATTTATCTGAGAGATGCAAATCAAAATGACAATATGGTATCATCTCACACCTTTCAGAATGGCTATCATCAACATATCAATTAATGGCAAGTGTTGGCAAGGATGTGGAGAAAAAGGAACTCTTTTCACTGCTGGTGGGAATGCAGACTGGTGCAGCCACTATGGAGAACAGTATGGAGTTTCCTCAAAAAACTAAAAATGGAACTCCTATTTGACCCAGTGATCCCACTTCTAGGACTATACCCCAAGAAGCTAGAAACACCAATCAGAAAGGATATATGCGCCCTTATGTTTATAGTAGCACAACTCACCGAAGCTACAATTTGGAAACAGCCTAAGTGTCCATCAGCAGACGAGTAGTTTAAAAAACAGTGGTACATCTATACAATAGAATACTAAACCGGTAAAAAAAGAAAAAAATTCTTACCATTTGCAGCAGCATGGATGGAACTGGAGAACATTATGCTAAGTGAAATAAGCCAGTCAGAGAAAGATAAATATCACATGATCTCACTCATTTGTGGATTATAATGAACAACAGAAACTGATGAACAGGGACAGATCCAGAGACAGAGAAGTATTGATCAGACTGTCAAACCTCAGAGGGAAGGTCGGGGAGGGTGGGGCTAAGGAGAAGAGATCACCCAAAGGACTTGTATGCATATAAGCCTAACCAATGGACACGAACACCCGGGGGGGGGGGGTGAGGGCATGAGTGGGGAAGGTTGGGAGGGGGATAATGGGGAAATGAGGACACATATGTAACACCTTAATCAATCAATAAATAAAAAAACAAAAAAATGCATTCAGTGGACCTAAGTAGTGGTTTGATATCCACTATCATCTATTTAATAATATGCAAATAAACTCTTCTTCAACAGGCTGAATATTGAGGTCATCTTTTTGACCTCATATTTATATTTTATTTTTATGTAATATATTTTATTCTTAAAAGTCTCATAGACCACTGTATCATAATTCTCTGGTGTAAAATAAGTATATATTAACTTTTTAATTGACTTTTTTTCCACTGGCCATGAAGTTGCAAATGTTAAAATATTGACTGAATTATGATTATTAATAGTACACAATTAGTCAAAAACATAAATATATTATACATTTTGATAAATAAAAACTCAAACTTCTTTTGTTTTGTTAATGCTCACCAGGGGATATTTTTCCCATTGACTTTTTTAGAGATAATGGAAGGGAAGAGTAGAGACAGAGAGAGAAACATCAATGTGAGAGAGTGACATTGACTGTCTCCCCCAGGCACCCCAACTGGGGTCAGGGATCAATCCTGCAAACAAGGTATGTGCCCTTGATCAGAATCAAACCCACGATCCTTTAGCTGATGGGCTGACAATCCAACTACTGAGCAATACCAGGTAGGGCAAAAACAAAAACTTTTATTGAAAATGCAATTTAAAATGGCTGTATTTTTAAATTTGTTCAATTAAATTTTATTTTAATTGAATTGAATCTTAGTATTGATAGAGTAAGACAGGTTTTAGTGTCATTTTTATTTCTAGTTTTCATTTTTATAAATAAAAATACAGAACAACTTGTTGAGTAAACGACAGGATGGAAAAGAAGCTATTTTTATTGCAATATTTATCAAATGTCTGAAATCTGATACATACCCAGCCCAATAATCAGAAAAGTATTTTCAATGACCCAGTGGAAACTCAGTTTGTTCTCTCATCACTGTGGTTGAAAAAAAGGAAATAGAAACTATATCAGGCACAAATATTTCCAAATACCTGTGTTTTACGGGCACCCTGAGGTCTTTATGTCCCAGGGCCAAGTACCTTCGCACCTTCGGTAAGACTAGAAAAGAGATAGAAGCATATTGTTTCTGTAAAAAGAGAGAAATGAAAGAGGAAGCAAGAATGACAGAACTTGCTGAGATGAGAGTGAGGAAGAGGAGCTATGCCAGAAGGCCCTGAAGGGATTTCGCTGTGACAATTGTAGGTTTGCTATGTTGTCTAGCCTCGGCAGTTCATTTATATAAAATGTCTGGAACAAACATAAAGCCACCTGAAAATGCATTTTACCAAGTCTCTTTAGTACATTACATCACAGTCATTTATTCACATGTCTACTGTATCCTGTGTCAGTATCGGACCTAGGCAAGAATAAGAAGTGGTATTCTGGAGAGGCCCTTTGCCTTGAACCCTAATTCCAATTAGTTTATGAAGAAAGGCAATTAATCTAACTCTCCTGAGTATTAGTTTTCTGTGTCTGCTAATAATTATACCTGACCCATGTGGTTTTTGTGAGCTGTAAATGAAATAATCCAAGTTAAGCTATGAACAGAGTGCCAGGTATTCAATATTTATTCAACTAAGAATGCAACTTCAGCTATATACCAACTAATAGGGGGAGACATCTGTGTCGACATGTAAGGGCAGGAATGTGCGATAGGTATCATGAATCCCATTTTGCAGAGGCAGAAGTGAAGGCACAAATTTGTCTCAGAATGTTGGACCCCTTGTAGCCTTTTTAAGTATTTAGTGGTGGCACCTGCTGGGCCATGTTGTCCAAAACAGTCCCATGCCTCTCCAGCAGAGAGGACGGTTCTTGATGCTCACTCGGCACTGACTGCCTGCAACTGAGCCTTTTGGTCCTTGGGCTGTGAATGTCTCACCATCTCTAGAGGCCAGGGAGAGCATCCTTCTATGCATGAAGGGCATTCCAAGGTCAACAAAGTGCTTCCAGCTCCATAAAGAAAGCAACTATATAAATGGGGGTTCTTCTTAAGATAATAAAGCTTGAAATACCACTTTTAAAAAGGGAGGTCACCTGGAGGGTTACCAGGAAAAGCCAGATGCCCCAGATGTGCTGTTTAACCTCCAGTTGTCATAAAATATACACATACTATAGGGATATATCTTTAATTATTTTACTTTTAGAAAGTGATGACGCTAACATTGTTTAAATAAATTAAGTCAATTCCTATTATTAGAAGCAAAGTGTCTTGCATTTTACAGGTGCCGAGGCTGGTAGGAATGGCTTAACCAATAGGCTCATTAAACCTATCACCACTGTTGGCCAAACCGTATAAAATCTTTGGAGTATGATACAGTTCCAGCCGTCGGCTGTTGTGCATTCATAGTGCCTCAGTGTATTTCCTTGTTTTGAATAAATTGTGGTATTAAATTCGCAGCCTTCCTTCATCAGAAAGGGAAAATGATTTGACCCTCACATTCCTCAGAGCTGAACTCAAACTTTGGAGACACACTTCAAAGCTCTGTAAATAATATGAGTAACACTTTGGACCCTTCTGAGGTGGGAGGGAAATTCCCTTTCTGAAGAACACCCAAGTCTTTAAAAAGAAACGGTCAGGTTTAAATATCTCACTGTTTTTCTTGTTTGAGGCTCCATGCTGAGGATTTTATTTTCCTTTGCAAAGCTTATGCTGCCCTAGCCCTTTTCTCAGAGGCCGGCTGGCGTTGGTGCGCAGGGCCCGCTAGCAGGTTCGCTGGGGCAAGTTTATTTGTAGTGTGGCCTGGGCGGTTGAAGATTCCATTATGATGCGGGAGGCTCCCCGAGTTTGGAATATCAATGGCACTTCAAAGGCTCGAGCTGTGAATTAGCAGCCAGCCTTCTTCTCAGGCCCAGAATAGAATAAAATAACCACCTAGAGATGTGTTCCATACAGGGACGGGGAGACGGTCCTTCAAGGGCTCTCCCTGTGAAGTGGGCACTCCAGGTCTGCATCGATGCCCTGCGTCTCACTGGGCACAAGAGGCTGCCACGGATTTTGCAGAAGCCCCTCCAACCTCCCAGAATGAAAACTCCAACGGAGTCCCGGACAGCTTTCCAATCTGCCAAATCCCTTAACCTTATCCCCTACTGAAAAAATGAATCTTGGTAAAAGGGTAACTCATAACTGTTTAGTCTAACTTATTTCTTTCCAAAAGGTCAAGCACCATGTTCATGTTAACATTTTAACATTTCTGATGTGTGTGTGTGTGTGTGTGTGTGTGTGTGTGTTTCTCTCTAAAATACACCCCTGTCTTTCTCCACCTCTGTCTGCCCTATCGCAAAAATAAGGGAAAAAGAAAGTTACAGCTTTTTTCCTCAGGGCTTCAATATGAGTCAGCATCAATCTAGCTATGGTCAGCCAAGAAAAGCAAAATAAAACAAAATGTAATAGTGAGCCCTCTCATCATTTTGCTGCATGATTCTGTTTCAGTAGCTCTAGAATGACAATTAATCCAACTTACAATATGAAGGCTTTCCAGCTCTAGGAATCACCACCCTGTGTCGTCTGAACCTCTCCAACTGTATTAAACACACACACACACACACACACACACACACACACACACACGGTGTGCAGTGGGAGGCCCTAGATGGCATGAGGATACATATTAATGTGCGTCTGGCTAGTGGTCATGGTCATAGTTATTTCCCTAGCCCTGGTGTTTTTCTAAAGCCTTGAGCACAGTTTGGCTGCCATCTTCCTCCCCTTTAGGAAGGGGCTACACCCTCAAAGGAAGATAAACTAGTCCCACCTGGTTTGGCTCAGTGGATAGAGCATCAGCCTGTGGACTGAAGGGTCCAAGGTTTGATTCCATTCAAGGGCACATGCCTGGGTTTCCAGCTGGATCCCTAGAAGGGGCGTGTAGGAGGCAGCTGATCAATGATTCTCTCTCATTATTGATGTTTTTGTTTCTTTCTCCCTTTCCTTTCCTCTCTGAAATCAATATATACAGTGTTTCCCCGAAAATAAGACATCCTCCGAAAATAAGACCTAATTACAGGTTTCCTTCTGAGTGAAATGTAAGGCATTCCCCCCCCCCCTGAAAATAAGGCCCCCAGGCTCTGTCTCAGAATGAAAATTAATTTACAGTAAACTGGTTGCTAGGGCCGCCCCTACTGGTGCCTAGCAACTAGTGACGTTACGTGGAGTCCTGACGTCACTGCTGTGTGAATGGAGAGAAATCAGCATGGAAACTTAATGAAACCTAAACTGCAAGAAGTTGTGACTTGGGTGAAGAATTCATGGGAGAAAATCACTGACAGTTGCATTGCAAATGCACTGCGAGCAGGCTACCTTGACAAGAAGTACTCATTTAAAGACAGTACTATTGCTAAACATGAGAGATTTGGTCCACTGATTTCGAAAGAAATGGAGTCACAAGAAATTCACCAGGAAATTCAGGAATTGGATTGTTATGATGATGTTCCAGAAGATGATGACATGATTGTCATTGAATAAATGAGTAAATTCTTGATACTGTAGGATTCACAGTTTGTCTGGTTTGTGTTGACAACTACCATACTACCGTACCATATACAGGTAATAAATTTCCTTTATTTTCATTTAACAATAAATGTGTACCGTATTCTTCTTCATGGAAAAATAAGACATCCCCTGAAAATAAGACCTAGCACATCTTTGGGAGCAAAAATTAATGTAAGACACTGTCTTATTTTCGGGAAAACGGGGTATATACTAGAGGCCTAATGCACAAATTTGTGCACAGGTGGTGTCGCTCCACCTGGCTGGCGATCATGGCCGATCGAGGCTGTCTTGTCCAGGCTGTGTGTGTGTGTGGGGGGGGGGGAGGGACTGTGGGAGGTTGGCTGGCAGGGGCTGGGGTGGGAAGAGGAACCATGGGAGATTGGCCAGCTGGCCAAGATCAGGCCAATTGAGACTGCAGGAGGTTGGCTGTGGGAGTGTACTGACCACCAGGGGGCAGCTTTTACATTGAGCATCTGCCCCCTGGTGGTCAGTGCACATCACAGCGACTGGTCGACTAGTAGTTCTAGAAGTAGTTCTTCCTACATGGCTCCCTGTATCTGGAGCTGAGTGGCAGCGCTCCCATACTGGATAGCCTCCTTTCGAAGGAGCTGCTTCCTGTTTTCATTCATTTATACTATTTGTCTGGCTCCTGGGCATTTTGATTTGCAGCCTCTGATCCAGAATCTCACGTGTAGGCCTTCACTTGGCTGGTTTTACGTGAAACATTCTTTCTTTCTCTACATGGCTGAGTCTGAATAAGGTCTGTTAGGTCTCAGTCTTTGTCTTTCTTGACTCTTCCAACCCTGCCTGTGCATTCCCTAGGCATCTTGTTACTTCCCATCATAGCTCGCATAATTTTTTATGAGTGCCCTTTTGGGCTGCAAGTTTTGTGTGTGTGTGTGTGTGTGTGTGTGTGTGTGTGTGTGTGTGTTGCATTTTCTTTATCTGTGGATGGACAATTTTTTTTCATATATTGGCTATTGTGAATAATATCGCAATGAACATAGGAGTACAGATATTATTCCAAAATCCCAATTTCAAGTCTTTGAATATACCTAGAAGTGAAATTTCTGGGCCATAAGTAGTTGCAGTTTTAATTTTTTTAGGAAGCTCCATAGTTTTCCACAGTGGCTGCACCATTTTACATTTCCACTAGCAGTTCCAATTTCTCCATATCTTTGCCAACACTTATCTCTTTTTTTCTCTTTATAATAGCCATCCCACAGATGTAGTGATATCTCATTGTGGTTCCAATTTGCATTTTCTTCACAGTTAATGATATTGAATACTTTTAAAAAAATTGTTGGCTATTTGTATATCTTTTTTGGAGAGATACCTATTCAAGTCCTTTGCACACACAAAAAAATCTGGTTAGTTTTTGCTATCGAATCGTAGGAGTTTCTTATATATTTTTAATATTAATTTCTTAACAGATATTTGGTTGACAAATAATTTTCCCCACTCTGTAGGTTGTCTTTTTTTCTGTTGATTGTTTCTTTTGCTGTGCAGGAGCTTTTCAGTTTGATGCAGTCTCACTTGTCTGTTTTCTTCACTTTTTGCTGCCTGTGTCCCATGCATCTTTGAAAAAAGAATTAAAAGTCTGATTTGGTGTAGCCTCATACCGTTATCACACTTAAGGAAATATGTAATTCCACAATGCCAATGATTATTTTTTTAAAATGTATCTTTATTGCTGAAAGTATCACAGATGTCCTCTTTGTTTGTTTTTTTTCCCATAGACCCCCTTCCCCTCATACCTACCCCTCCGCCCACACCCACTCCTCCCAGGCTTTCACCCCTCTATTGTCTGTGTCCATGGGCTATGCACACATGCATATGAATCGCCCCCTCACCTTCCCTCTGAAACACATTGCCATTTAACACCTAGTTCATACTCAATTTTTATCAAATGTCCTAACAGACTATCTTTTAAAAACTGAGGTGAAACTAAATAACACAAAATTCACCATTTTAAAGGGTGTGTTTATTTTATTTAGTGGCCTTTAGTACATTCACAACGCTATACACATGTCACTTCTATCAAGTCCTAAAACATTTTGTCACCCCCAAAGGGACACGCACCACATTAGGCAGTCACCCCTCCAGTCACCAGTGTCTACTAGATTTACTTATTCTGGGATATTTTATATAAAGAGAAGCAGCCAATATGTGACCCTTCACGTTTCCATAAATCATCTTCTGGCTATTTTTTTTTAAAGGAAGGAATTTAAAGAAGAATACAAATAAAAACTATTGGTGCAGTGTTTCTTTCCTTAATGATAGTTTTTGAAATGACAGGATTTCATTTTGATCTCAAATCTGCCTGGGTACCCCTCTGTCTCCCTACGCAGTTCCAACAAAGAAAAATATGCATGTGGAGAAACACACAGTCTGCAACTCAGGCAAAGGGGCTGAGGATTTTGCCCACAACATTTCGTGGCACTTAGAGATATTAGGAAAGGCTGCCAGGCTGAGCCTAGGCTATGGAGTGGTCCCCATAGTTACTATAAAGATGTTGGCCAGTGGAGGGGGGAAGTGGTGACACCCACTGGCTGGGATTATAGGCACTGCCCATTGTCAGGCTAGCCCAGATTGATGTGGGTGGGAGGGATATGTTTGCTTAAAAGGAAACATGAGCTCTTTTAGAACTAATTCTACATGACCAGTCTGAATTATAATTCCATGTGATCAGTCTGAATCAGATATTCTCTTTGCTTCAGTTGCCAGCGGTATATTTTCAGATATTCTTGGCTCTATAAAAGAAAGCACCTGTGAGAGCTATTGGAATAACCACGTCCCCTCTCAACCTGCCTTTCTCGTCCATCTTCTGGTGCCTTCCTTCCCACGGTGACTTCCTAAGCTCAACAGCATTTTCAACTGAATCCTTTGGCTCGGCCCCTGCTCAGGATTCACCTGTATTATTTTCACTGGGCATGACAGCTTGAAAGAGTGGCAAAGGGTCCATGGGTTGGGTTAGCATTTAAAATTCTACTGAGCAACACTAATCTATGGCTTTAAATTGACATATGCGGTTTGAAGTCCCAGGGTATAGAGCAAGAGAGGCAAATACCTGGTAGATGCTATTGGTTGGTTGCAGAATTCTTCCCCATTGAGCTTATACACTGGCCCAGGATATCTCTCAACAAACGGCTGCAGGGAGGCACAGCCAACACAGGCTCTGAACATTGCAAATTAAAGTGTATCTCAACAGAAGGCCAAGAGTGTTTATGTTTACTGATTGAACTGCCATCTACAGCAAGCCTTCAAAATGCTAATCCTAGAGTTTGCTGTAGCAAAATTTATAGCAGAAATAATTATGTGAGGAGGTAGTGCGATACATAATTAATATTCAAAAGTAGCCAAGTAAATTTATATGCCCAAATGCTTCACCTCCCTGAAGATCTGATACTGAAAGTGATGTGGTATATCCTTTATTGTTGAAATGATTACATAGGTCCTCCTTTCCCCACCATTAACCTCTTCCAGTGCGTTCCCATTCTACCCCTCCCCTAGGTCCTCACCACCCCATTGTCTGTGTCCAAAGTATGCATATATGCATACAAGCTAATGCCAATAAACCAATGATTCTCCTTGCAAAAAAAATTTACTATAGGATTTTATTTTCTGAGGTCTTCCTAAATAAAAGTGCAATGTTACATATCCTGAGAAGCATGGATCAGCGAAGGGGTGGGAGTGGAAAAACCCAAATACAAGGTGAAAGGGAAGTTTAGATGGATCTTTTAGGCCAGAATCAATGGAGACCACATTATTCCGCTTCTTGGTACTTGTACCCTAGCCACTAAAGTTTATAGTAGCCTGTTTCCTGATAACTGGAATTTTCATGGGAGCAAGTGCAAAAGGCTGTCACCTGAAGTTAAATAAAAATTAAGTTTTTAGTGTTCCCAGGAGTCCTTTTAGTATTTCCAAGTTGTGTCTTGGCTTTAGTTGCTGTGTATTTGATATGTAGTTCATGAAGAAGAAATACAAATTTTAATCGATTGAACCACAAAGTCTAAATGGACTTTTTTTTTTTGTGAAAGAGAAAAAAGAATTATTGCTTATTTTTAACCATTTTTTCTTTTTATTTACTGACATGTAATTGTTATGTGTTTCATTTATTTTTATAGGCCACTTTTGACAAAATAGGGTATAAATAAAATAATTATCAGTAGTAATAACAGCAATAATAAGGTGCTATTTTATGAATGCTTACTTTATTTTGGAGTTTGCTCTAAGTGCTTACCAATTCTATTTTATTCTGCCCACAGTCTATGAGGAAGGTATTTTTATTTCTATGTTACATAAGAGAGAAACTGAATCTCAGAGTAGTTAAGTATTTGGTAAGCAACTGACTAGGGATTTGAACCTAAATTCTTCTGACTGACTTGAAAGTCTGAATCCTTAACTGTTGCACTGGACTTCTCTATATTTAAAGAGCCACGAACGTTTGTCATTTTGTTTACCTTCAAATGCTGCCCGGATCTGTGTAAGGGGTTTGCTTATTTCTCTGAATCTTTCACTGAGAGTTGAATCTCATTGGTTTCACCAAAATCAGTTTTTGATATATGCTCTGGTGTAAGAGATTCTATACTATGATTTCTAGATATTATTCTGTTAAAATATACTTAGGGCGGTAATTTATCTGGATCTACTATTTACATCTAAGTTTACATCTATCTTTTGCTTAATATAAAAAAAGACCGCAGTAAAAGCGCCCAACCCTGATATGACCAATGCCGGGAAGAGTAACAAAATAATTGGTGTATTTACATTTTCACATCGTCCACTAGCCACTTTGTTTTATATGGCCAGCAGATGTTGGGGCTTAGAGCACCTGCTAAGACAAGTTGGTTCTTTATGGCCGGAGCCTGGTCCCATGTCTGTGAGAGTTTATGTCCCCCCTGCTGGCTTGCTGGGGCCCAGCGATCTGTGCTCTTGGCTCATTAGTGCAGCCAGAGTCTGCGGTGGGTCTTGGATTCTCCTTTCAAGAGGATCTGCTGGGCCTGCTTTGATAGCGCAGCCAAGCAACTGCTGGTTGCAATGTCAAAAATGCCAGAGGCTTCTTTTCTGTGTAGAAAAATCATCTGAGAGCCCAACAAGCAAGAGAAAAGCACACGTTTTTCTTGCCATAAAACCTAAAAACAAGTTTGGGAAAGAAGGCTGAGACAACAAATGCTCCCCACTTCTGTCTGCTGTTGCCTAGATGAATGCACCTGCCTTTGGGAAAACTGCCTCTTCACTTTGTCCCTCATTGAGGACACTCTGGAGACAGGCTTACAATGCCTTGTGAGAGATATGCCAACCTATTCAGTTTCCTTCCCATTAGAAGTCGTGTTGGAGAAGCAAATAAGGCCACATCTACTTGTGAAAATGCATAGAAAATCCAAGACAATATCTGAGTTGCAAGTGACTTTTCCCCACTTTGAATATTAGGGACCACCGTTTAAATTTTCCACTTTACTTTTCATGTTTATATGAACATTCTCAACTAAAACTAATAATTTCATCCAAGTGATCATATCTATTCTCTATTTCCCTTTTCGCTTAAGAAGATTTTACATGAAATGAAAGGATTTTGATTATATGGAGGGGCAGGACGACAATGAACAAAATGTCAATTCCAAGAGTCCTCTAAACATTGTTTTATTTATAAAAGTTATGAAATTATAAGTTGTACCCTCAAAATAATTACTAGGAAAAATTTCCCAATCACATTTCTCATGTGATATAAAGTGTTTTGTGAGATACTTATTTAATTCCTGCCTTTCTACCACACGTGTTCAGTGGTATTCGTGGCTAGGCCAGGTGGAGCTGGATAAAAACTTGTGAAAGGGGATGAAGTTGGTGACTCGACCCCTTAATTTTATCTTCTGGGGCAGAACAGGAGAAATATGTTTGAGCTTGGGGAACTTCTACGCAAGGTGTAGCCTCTCAGACGAGCACTCCAGTCCTGCGGGACAGCAGTGTCAGGAGCATCTGAAACAGAGAGATCTACTCCTTTTAAAAATCTTATTTTGGGCTTCTGGTATATCCAAATGAGCTATTATTTTAAATTTCCCCACCATCTGCATGGCATCCTTCCACCCTATAAGATAAAGAGACGCTTCCACTTGAACAAAAGCTGCTGGTTAAATGTGTTTCACTTGAGGTTTGTTTGTGTTTTTAAGTGGTAATGTCTTCTTCCCCACTTAGTCTTTTAACCTAAGGATTAGCCACATTTATTTAGCATGTCTTTCCTATTCACTAGCTCAAGATATAGAACGACAGGGAAGAGTCACATTGTAAAATAACATGAAAGTTTCTAGAAGGACTAGGGGAAAAGGAGAGTGAAAGAAACTTACGTTGTTCAATGGCACAAAAGTTCTTTTTGAGGTGGGCTTTTGGCCCCACCATCCATATATTTTCCAGTTCTAGTTATAGCAGACCTAGCCAGGAATGGACAGAAGGGGTCAAAATAATGTGTGACTGCAAGGGTGCTGAGGTACTTTTTTTCTGAACTTGTGTTTGTAGGAGAGGAAACCATGAAGATGTTTTAGTTTCTCCTTAAGATGACAATAAGATGATTTTGCAAAATGATCACTGAAACTTCCATTTGCAACGGGATACATAAATTATTAGCATATATATATATATATATATATATATATATATATATATATATATTAGAGGGCAGAGATCTAAGCAGTGGTTAATTCTGTGTTACTACAGTTTAACAAATAAAAGCAAAACTAATTGCCTTGTTGGAAGCTTTTGGGGCCATAATTAAGGAATTAAGACATGTTCTTGGAATGACAAGTTCTGGTTCCTAGGTCCTGCTTTGCCACTAACAATAAGTATGTCCAATTGTTTAACTTTTTCATTATAAAGGTATCACTCATGCATTATTTATTAGAGAAGCTATAGTGTATAGCATTAAAAAAAATAAAAACAACCTTGAGACAAAATTCTAATTCCTTGAACAAACAATAAGTTAGAAAACATAATGGGCTTTGGACAATTTAAAATATATAAAAATCAAATAGCTAATAAGCTTAAAGAAAATAAAATCAAGCTCCAGTAATTAAATAAAAGCGAATCAGCAAGCTACCATTAGTTTTGCTTATCAATTAGGAAAGAGTTTCAAAAATAAGATGACTATTCTTGATGGGAGTGTGGCAGAAATTAATTTTTGTACAACTTTTTGGACGTGGCAGTTTAAAGCCTTTTACCACTTAAACCAGCAATTTCACTTTCAATATGTATTTCAAAGAAATAGGAATGTGCATAGAAATTTCTACCTCATGAAAACAATGCTTCTAGTAATAAAATATTGAACATAGTGCCACAATAGGGGACTAATTAAATTTTTGATTATATACTTACATTCTGAAATGCTATGCAGTTTTTAAGAATTATCTATAATAATAAAAGTATAATATGCTAATTAGACCAGATGTCCTTCTGCACCACCTTTTGGATGAAGCCACAGTGGGCAGAGTCCAAGGCAGAGGCGGCTGACGCTTTGGGGGTGGGGGCCGGAGCCCCTTGTATGAATTTCATGCATCAGGCCTCTAGTATGTAAAATAATAGTCAATGCAGTGGAAAAGTTCACACTACATTATTATTTGAGGACAAAATCAGGTTATAAGACAATATCTATAGGATGATTCTAGTTTTGTAAAAAAAATGCATAAGGGTTGGGAGCAGCTGGGGAGAGGTCAATGGGGTGGAAAAGGAAACATATATAATACTCTAAACAATAAAGAATTTAAATTAGCCGAAACCAGTTTGGCTCAGTGGTAGAGCATCGGTCTGCGGACTAAAAGGTCCCAGGTTCGATTCCGGTCAAGGGCATGTACCTTGGTTGCGGGCACATCCCCAGTAGGGGGTGTGCAGGAGGCAGCTGGTCAATGCTTCTCTCTCATTGATGTTTCTAGCTCTCTATCCTTCTCTCTTCCTCTCTGTAAAATATCAATAAAATATATTTTTTAAAAAAGAATTTAAATTAAACAATGCATAAGGAAATTATTAAAATGTTAAAGTCACTAATTTTAGGGTACACTAATTATCCATAATTTTGCTTTATTTGTGCTTTTATACATTTAAAAAATATTCTTAAACAAGTACATTACTTATGTAATTTGAATAAAAATAAATAAATACTATGAAAACAATGGTCTTGAAGTCTGGTTACCTGTGGCAAATCACTTACACTTTCTGGACTTGAGATTCTAAAATGAGCCAATTGAGTAGATGAGCTTGAGATTAACTCTGAGAGTCTGAGTTACCAGGCTCTTCGGCAGTAGTAACATCTTTGTCATTTTTGGCTAACAGGTATTGAGGGAGAAGGTAAAAGGCATTATTTATTTTTAAGTATTTGGCATACTTCCAAAACATTGATGTCAATTTAATGTAATTACCTTTTCATAATTATAATTTCAGAAGTGCTTCCACTCCAGTTTCAACTAATCCTTTCATCAGCTCCTTATAGTCCCTGACTGTTGGCTTGAGGGCTTACAGGATTGTAAACAAACATTTAGGCACATTGGATTCCTGCTATTTAAAGAAAACCTGTGGAGAATACTTATTTGAGTCAAATCCTTTGGTCATAGAAGTAATAGCCACCAGCAGTCATCCTGGAGTTCCCAGTTTCCCCAAATGGTTCTTGGCCACAAGCCACATGATTTCTCGGGGAAATTCAGTGAGAGTAACAAGGTGGTATCTGGAGAGCACAGTAACACTAGCGGTTGTGCTGCAGCGCAGCGCGGGGTGCTGAGGTGGCTGCTTCACATACTGTGGGTCGCTTGGGGGTGGTGGTTAATTACTGGAGTTGTTTTTTATTGTTGTTGTTTTCTTTTGAGACTCAAATGTATTTTCATTTGCCTTTCTGTATTGCCTGTGCCTCTTGAACCATTTTTGGTCTTATTTCAGAGATGGCTATTATTCTGATGGGTAATGTAATATGTAAAAATCTGTTTCTATCTTAATTTTAACCATAAAAGAACTTGTTTTCAATAGTTTTAAGAGAGGATAAGGATAAAATAAATTGTTTTTGGTTAGATTTTAATTCTTCCTCCTATGCTGTCTGGATTGACTTTATATTCTGCTAGAAGATATATAGATACACACACACACGCACGCGCGCACACACACACGCACACACACACACACACACACACACACAATTTTTATTAATTTTTAGTTAGCCACTTCAGGTTTCATCCTCCATGTTTCTGGACTATTTGTTTTTCAGTTCAAGGTAATATTTTCTGGCACATAAACCAGCGTCTGTTCTGACATTTCCATTGAGGCATGGAAGAGTGGCTACTGCCATGTCCCCTTAGAGCACAGGTCCCAGCTGGGGCCAAGGCTACAAAGACATAACGGTAGCATTTTGATGGAACCAGTGCTTCAGCTCTGTATAGTTCCAGGAGCTTAAACCAGTCATCAGCCTCCTACTCTCAGTTACTCCTGACTGACTCAATAGGACTGGGTGGGGAGGAAGAAGTATAGGAGAATAAAAATCATGCTGTGCTGACCACAGGATTCTCACAAATGGAACTACTGACTTCGAGGGTAGAATAACGTTAAGAACCATTAAATGTCTAAGATTTTGTTCTACATACAAGCTAAGGTGTTAGCCTGCCATAGTTTCATGGATGTTGGAGGAGCCATGAGACTACTGATTTAGAGACAAAAGACTTGCCTCCTTCAGCAAGCAAGTAGCATGGGTTTCATGTTCTTGTTAATTTTCCTTGACCCCCAAGTCCCACGGGGCCACTTAGAAGGGTCCAGATGGATATTGCTCATGCAATGGGTTTGTGTCACAGCCTATGAACCCCTGATATTTTGTAATAGGTGCAGTTAAACTGCCCAGCATTTGCCCTGTTATATCTTGACTAGTGGCTGGTGCATGGATTCATGCACATTGAAAGGAAATTAATTAGAAGGTGGCTGGTGGGTTGGGACTGGGTGAGATAGGCTGGACACGCCCTAGAGCCAACCTCCTATGGTTCCTCTCTGGCTGGCCACACCTGGGGCAGCACCATGGCTTGAAGGGCATCTGTGGAATGAGCAGGGTCTCTCCAGAAGGTAGTATCCCTCAGCCTGGCTTTTGAGGATCAGGCTAAAATCAGCTCTCTGACACCCCCCAAGGGTTCCTGGAGTGCTAGAGGGCACTCTGCAAAGTTGCTATCGTACAGAGCAAGTGTGCAGTAAACTATATTTGGGCCAACAATGCCCCAGCAACAACATAATCCATGGCCAAAGGTGGAATTGCATGACCCTGTGAGGAATCGGGCTCCCTTCTCTCTGGTTGCAGGGTGTGTCACCTGAGAACTGCCACTGCCAAGTCACCATAGCTCGGCAGCTCCTGCATTGAGTGTCTGCCCCCTGGTGGTCAGTGTGTATCATATGTACCAGGTATTTGGAAGGTCAGATGGTCAGACAGTTACTCAGCCTTCATGTACTAGAGGTCTGGTGCATGAAATTCATGCGTGGGGGGAGGGGATCCCTTCAGCCTTGTTGGACATCCTTCTCACAATCTAGGACCACTGGCTTCTAACTGCTCACCTGCCTGCCTGCCTGATTGCCCCTAACCACCTCTGCCTGTCAGACTGATTGCCCCTAACTGCCCCCCTCCCACTGGCCTGGTTGCCCCTCACTGCCCTCCCCCCTCTGCTGGCCTGGTCACTACTCACTGTCACCCCTGCCAGCCTGGTCATCCACATCTTCCCCCTCACCTCCCACCGCTGGCCTGGTCACCCCAACTGCCCCCCTGCTAGCCTGGTAGCCTCTCACTGTCTCCCCCTCCCCCTTGCCAGCCTAGTTGCCCCATGCAGCCTGCTGTTCAGTCGTTTGGTTGTCCCTCATTAACCCCCCTGCTGGCCTGGTCACCCCACACAGCCTACTGGTCAGTTGTTTGGTCCTCCCTTGCTAGCCCCCCTCCCAGCCTGGTCACCCCATGCAGCTTGCTGCTCATTTGTTATTGTGAAGGCATCATGGCCAATTTGCATATTACCATTTTATTAGTATAGATATAGATTCTGCTGGGCAGTGGGTACATCTGCTCTCATTTGGTCTTTAAGTGTTTTTGGTGCTGCAGAAGTATCATTCAATTGTTGCTAACAACAGGACATTTTTTAGGAACAGGTAAGCATCCTTGGGAATCCTCAGATACTCCTGAGCAAGGAAATCTGAATATCCTGCATGGCAAGTTGGGGAATTAAATAATTGTCACTTCAGCATTAAAGGAAGCCAGAAACAGCTGGATTGTATAAATTGTGATAGGGCCATGTGATGAGATACCATGACATGGTTTACATCATCTTACTGTTCATTCAAGTCCAGTAAGAGAGAGCCACACCAAAATGTTAACATTGATTATTTAAGAATGCAGGAGTTATAGATTGACCCATCTCCCCCTTCTTCTACATTCTCTACGATTTCCACAATCTCAATTACCACATACATTTAAGAATCAGGGCGAAAACTATGCACTGTGGGAAGCAAAATTTAGTTCTGCTGGCCAAAGCAAAAGGGAAAACTTTTATAACATTTTTTTTCCTTAATACTCAAGCTAGTGTTTCTAGCAGTTATTAAACGCACTCCGGAGGAGGTAGGCATTCTCTCTCCTGCCAGACTGTGAGGCCTTGCACCTCTGGGTGCAGGAGGCTACTGTTTGTGTCACACCCTAACTCTGTGTGAGCACTCCACTTCCACCTCCTCTTAGCCCTCAGGGAAAGTGAGCTTCTTTTGTAGGCAGAGCAGCCACCCAGAAGCCCTAATGGCAGGCCTTACTACCAGCAAAATCCCACATGACAAATTCGTCCTTTGTGCGGACACAATTGGCTTGTCACCTCATTTTTACAGCTAATTAGCTCTTTAGTAAGCGATGGCTAGTGTCAGAGGTCATCTGATACCTGATTCTGATAAATTGACCGTAAATATTACCGTCCATCTGTATTTGCTGTTCAAAACACTGCTGTAGTGACCAGATTTTAAACTCTTTTTGTGAGAGACCCTGCTTATTTTTGTTGGCAAGATAAAGTTTCCAGATAATGCTCATGAAACTTATCATCCCTGAAGTTATCTGAGGTTGCTCCTCAATTAGCCTTTCCAATGGGTCATGCTACCCACAGGGGTGGGGATGGGGGGGTGGGTGGAGCATTCACACAGTTCCCAAATCTTCCCAGAGTTTCTTTTGTTTCTTCAGCTAAATCAGAAAGTCACTGAAGGAACCCTTGTTTTGATTCTGTCATTCACTAGTATAACTTTTAGAAACATTGTATTGTGTGTGTGTGTGTTTAATATTTGAATTGATTTCAGAGAGGAAGGGAGGAGAGAGAGAAAGAGAGAGACAGAAACATCAGTCATGAGAGAGAACCACCCATCGACTGTTTCCTGCACGCCCCCCACTGGGGATCAAGCCTGCAACTCGGGCATGTGCCCCTGACCAGAATCGAACACGGGATCCTTAAGTCCTCAGGCTGAGCCAAACCAGCCAGGGCAACACTGGATTTTTTTTTTAAACAACAACACTGGTAATGCTAAGTGCAGCCCCTACTATGTGCCAGGACTATCCTAAAAGGTTCATGTGCATTAAATCCTTGCATCCTCACAATACCCTATCTAGAAATAGTTTTATTCCCCAAATAATAGATGAGGAAACTGAGGCTTGGAACGGCTACACTTTTTGGCCAATATCATATAGGTTAATAAAGGATGGAGGCTTTGCTCAAGTCTGCCTGACTCGTATGTTAGGTCTCTCCACCGCTACACCTTACAGCCATATGAACCTAGGTATGAACATCATTAGCTGGTTGAAAAACCAATTCTGAAAATACCTCTGGGGTGACTTGTGTGTGTGAATAGTCATTTGTTCCAGGCCATTTAGAGATCAGTAATATCCGGGGAATATGGAAGAGCAGCAACAAAAAGAGATTAGAGAGGAACCTAAGGTCTTGGTTTCCAGGGGAGCCATGGGCTGTCTAGACTGAGGCGGGCAGTTGGAGTTGAACTGGGACAAATCAGGTGAGCAGTGCTCCTTGTCTTGGTTCCACTTGGAAGCCCGAGGGTAGCAGTCTAGGACAGTGGTCAGCAAACTCATTAGTCAACAGAGCCAAATATCGACAGTATGACGATTGAAATTTCTTTTGAGAGCCAAATTTTTTAAACTTAAACTATATAGGTAGGTACATTGTTATTAACTTAATTAGGGTACATGGTATTTTGTGGAAGAGCCACACTCAAGGGACCAAAGAGCCTCACGTAGCTCAAGAGCCGCGGTTTGTTGACCACTGGTCTAGGAGCTGTTCAAGTGTGGCTGGGGAGCAAGGCAATGCTAGCACAGTCAGCTGTCAGACGGAGCCGATGAAAAGCAAGAGCTTTTCACATCAACAAGAGAGAAGAGAGCACAGATTCTGACTGTGTTCCTGAAATGCCAGTGCACACATTTCTACACGACCAGGATTCACTTGTTTCTAAACCCCAAATAGTTTTTCAGAGAATTCAATAGATTTCTTCACTCTCCTCACCTACGACATCCCCAACCTCCAACCTGAGGGACGGTGTGTGTAATACGGAAGGTTTCTTGGAAGGCAAATTAAAAGGATTAGATCATCGATCACTAATGAGATGTCCTGGATTTAGCAGCAAGTAGATAGAATCTGGGACTCTCTCGGCTAGTCCAGTTTGTGCAGAGATGGCAATAGAAACCAAAGCATACAGAGACTGCTGTTTCCTTTATGCTAGGTTGACCAGATATAGTAACATCATTTGACAATAAGAAAGATATGAAAGGAGCAGACCAGAATGGAATGTACCTGCCTGCTATGTAAATTCAGATTGTAGCATTAAAAACATGAGAGGTTAGGTATGCAAATGTGGAACAAAGCATAATCAATCAGCCAACCCCTAAGTGTATTGAATAGCCTTGAGTAATAGAGTCAGCACTGTGTGCAATGCCAAATGATGACACAGTCTCTGACCTTAACTAGGAGGCAGAGGAGGTTTAGAGCGAACAAACAAGTGAGACTGTATAGGCAAAGGAATTCTAGCAGCGGGGATTATAGAAAAAATAATTTTATTGGGAATCAAGAGACTTTTATGTTCTCTTCTTGATTTCAACACTAATTAGCTGTGTGACCTTGAATAGCCAAATTTATCTCTCTGGGTCTTTCTCAGTTCCCTGTTTATAAAATGAGGGAGATGGCAATCTCGGAGGTCTTTCCAGAACTAGTCTTCTAATATAAGGGAGGAATTTCCATGAGCCTAAATCTGCATGTCCCAGAAACAGGGGGTAAGAAATGGCCAGGTATGGACAATGTGTGTGTGTGTGTGTGTGTGTGTGTGTGTGTGTGTGTGTGTGTGAGTGTGTGTGTGCGCGCGCATGTGTGCACAGTTGTAGGTGTGGGCCTTGTGAGGAAGGGGTGTGGAGACAGGAGAGGGATTGATTTAGTGCTGATTGAGGTAGCAATGGAGAGGTGAAGCATACTCAGATATGACAGCAAAGGCCAGTCCCTGTAAAACTCAATTCCTTGATGTGAAGCAACTGCCCAGTTAATCAAGCCAAAAAAACAAGCCATCATTTTTGATTCCTCTTTCCCTTGCTAATCACATCTAAGTCCATCAAGAATATATACTCAGATCAATTGACTTCTCTCCCTCTCTATCACCACCAACTGAGCCCAGCTGCCAACACTCTCTCCTTTGGAAGAAAGCAGCAGCAGCTTTGTGACTGGTCTCCCTGAATCTCTCTACTTTAGAGATGGTCCCTTACAATGGGGCAAGAGAAATGTTTACAAATTATCAATGGGTCCTGTCACTGCCCTGCCTAAATCTCTCTAATGATTTTGGGTTGCACTTAGAATAAAGCTATTCTAATCATCCCCCTCCCCCCCATCTGCCCTCTCACCTCCTGCCTTGTCCTCATATCTTCCACCTATTTCCTTTCTCCCAACCTCATTGGCTTCCTTGATTAGCTTCAGGCATTTCTAGCACAATTTTGCCTCAGATTTTTTTTTTTTTTTTTTTTTTTTTTTTGCATTTACTCTCCCTTCTGCCTGGAATAGTCTTCAGTTATAACTTTATAGTTTTTTCCTATTATTCTCAGGCCGACACTCAAAGGTCACTTCCCTAAGGAGCTTTCTTCAACCTCCTGTCAAAGATGGGTTGTTCTAATCATATTCTATCATGCTTTATCACAGCACCCAGTGTCATTGTCTCCATAGTATAAATGGGCCAATGTTTTTATTGGCTTATTGTCTACTTTCCCCACCATAATGTAAGCCCAAAGATAATAGGGACCTATTCTGCATTGTTCAACTTTGTGATTCTTACCCTGTAACAGGCACCCAATGTTTGCTGAGTGAATGAAAGAATACTTAAGATACACAGGAATAAAACACAGCGATATGGTACAATGGTTTCACGCACCATGGATCAGCTATCAGGCAAACCTGGATTCAAATATCAGGTTTGCCATTTTCTCAGCAGCCAAACGACCTTGGAGAAGTTGTGTAATCTTTGTAAACCTCAGGTGTAAAGTGAGGAGGAAATAGTGTCAACATCACTGGGCTGTGGAGTATATTACATGCAATAATAGCTTTAAAACCCCAAGCTCAGTGCTTCATAGAATTAGCTTCTTGTTTCTTTTTAAATTTTGCCTTTGATCTTCTTATCTTTAGGTCTAGATTTCATTTCAACAGAGAAGGAAAATGGTATTCAGAAAGGGATTTTCTCCCTCTTTATTCCTTCCTCCATTCCTTCCTCTTCCCCTTCCCTCCTCTGCCTCTTACTCCCTCTTGCTCTCTCTTTCTTCCTCTCACCTTTCCATACCTTTTATTTGTTTATATAGAAGTATATTTATTTACCAGGGGCCCAGTGCATGAATTCATGCACATTGAAAGGAACTGTGGGCCATGAGTCTTCGGTGGGCACAGGGGTCGGTCTTGGCCCATTCTCCATGCCCTCGCCCAGCCTCTCCCACCATGGCCCCCCGGCTCCCCTGTCTGCTGGCAGCCCCGCTCCCATGTGCTGATGGTGCTGTCCCCACTGGCACCCACTGAGAGCATGGAGTGATTGGGGCCAGTGTCAGCAGTAGGTGCAAACAGGGCTGGCACCATCAGTAGGTGTGAATGGAGGCTGCTGCCCTGATTGCCCCTTAGGAGCAGGGGGAGGTGGAGAAGCCCTCAGGGGCAATTGGGGCTGGCAGCTGCTACTGGCACTGGCTGTCTTCACCAAGTAATCAGGATCGGTGTCAGGCACTGGCAGTGTGTGAGAGTGACAGCTCCGGTGCCAGTTGCAGGTGTGAGCGGGGCCAGCACTGGCAGTGGGTGCAAATGGCAACTCTGGCAGATGGGGCAAGCACCAGGCAGGACTGTTGCACTAGGTGCAAAGAATTTTCAGTAACCACCAGATGCTTGCCCCAATGACAGCAACCAGCATCCTGCCTTGGTCTGGTGCCCCCCACTCACCTGCTCTACCTCCCACTGTAGCTGATGCCTACCATGTTCTGTGCTCTGCCACCTGCTGCCCATGCCCACCATGTTCTGTGCATGGCCCCTGGTGGTCAGTGCACGTCATAGTGACTGGTTGTTCGGTTGTTTGGTTGTTCCACTATTTAGTCTATTTGCATATTAAGGTTTTATATATATATATATATATATATATATATATATATATAGCCAACTGCTAACAGTATTCAGTAGGTAGATGCAAGTGTGATATAACTCCTTTGGTATTATTAAAATTTTATTTGTAAGAAAGCATATAATTAAATAATGTTAACTATTAAATCTGAGATTTAAATAGATAAAATAATGTTTATATATTTATAACAACCATTTGTATAGTATTTTGGATAATAAATGGTATTCAGTAGCATTATTTAATCTGATTTTATTTGATGTAATTCTTACATTATACATAGAAAACCAAAAGCTCAGGGCAGTGGGTGGAATTGTGTACCCCCATAACATTTGTGTCCAAGTCCCAATCTTTGTTATCTGTGAATGTGACCTTATTTGGAAA
Organism: Vespertilio murinus; assembly: GCA_963924515.1. NCBI lineage: Eukaryota > Metazoa > Chordata > Mammalia > Chiroptera > Vespertilionidae > Vespertilio > Vespertilio murinus. Next base: position 50,194,666 of record OZ004704.1, read on the forward strand.
TAGGGTTTTTGCAGATGCAACTAAGTTAAGGATCTGGATGAGAAATCATCCTGGATATAGAATGGGCCCTAAGTCCAATGACTAATGTCTTTATTAGAGAAAAGAGAAGGAGATTTGAGACAGACACATGCTGGGAAGCTGGCCATGTGAAGACAGAGGCAGAGATTAGAGTGATGTATTTACTAGCCAAGGAATGCCAAGGATTGCCCAAAGCCACCAGAAGCTAGGAGAATGGCATGGAATAACTTTCCTCAGATCTCCCAGGAGGAGCCAACCCCATTAACTGGCTTCCAGAACCATAGAGAAGAAATTTCTGTTGCTCTAAGCCACCAAGTTTGTGGAAATTTGTTAGAGCAGCTCTGAGAAACTAATATATTCAATTAATTTACAAAAGTTCATTATTGAGACCAGAGACCATCCATAAAGCTAATTGGCAAATATGTGGATTTATGAAGATTTATAGATTTATGAAGATTCTTCTAGATAGGAGGCTGGTCTTAATCTGATCTTAACAAGTGATAACAAATCAACTGTTCCTTGACAATATACTTTGAAAGTATGTACTTCTATTTCTACAGTTTCCACTTGGTCCATTGGATGACCTCTTTTACATGGACTCAAAAAAAGCTTCTAACTGGCACTCCTGCTTCCACAAATGCCTCCCTCTAGTCCATTCTTCACAGAGCAGCAAGAATGGATTGGTTGTCTTGAACCCTCAATGGATAATTTTATTCTAAGTGCAGTGATAGCCATAGCCTCAAGCTTTCAATGGCTTTCCATTGAAATTAGTGTAAAATACCCTCTTCTTGCTGTGACCTCCAAGGCACTTAATGGACTGGGTGCATGCAAGCCTTCTCCTCAAATCCATCTGAAGCATCCTACCCTTGCTTACTCTGCTTCAACATTTCCCACAGGTTATTATCATGAGGGAAAGGATACTATATCTGTCTTGTTCATCTTTGTATGTTTACAAGACAAAGATGCCTAGTAGAGGGCCTGGCACTTAATCAATAATCAAAAGATAGTTGCTGATTTAGTAGGTGAATAAATAGATGGCATAAAGGAGGTCTTCAATCCTCTGTGGGTCTCTTTTTGATAGGGCCCTAGAGTCTTTTTGATACGAGAGCATTCATTTTAGCTGATATTTTTGCTAGGATGTGTGTGCTATCTACAGATTGCCATTGGTATAGTTCTTTTACTTGCATAGCCAACCTAGAAATTGAGCCAGTTGGAGTGGTAAAAAGGATATTGCTCATTAAAATGAGAATTAATAAATCTTCTTATTTTTCCAAAAGCTGTCTCTTTTTATTTTCATATTTCAGTTGTCTTGTCCATGGCCCATAAACGGGTTATTTTCTGTTTGGCAGAATTCCCTGACACCCCCCCTCCACATCCCTTCCAGCTGGCCCCCCCCCCCTGACTCCTCCTTTTCTGCTTTGCTCACTGTCTCTGTGGACTGACTATCATACACAAATTCACCCTGGCCTCTAAGTCAGCTAGCTTCTCTTCTGTTTGGCCAATGGGAGATGCTGTCGGGAGACTGGAAAGCTGGAAGAGAGAGGGGGCATCAGGGTATTTCTTCCCATTCCATCTATGCTCTGTTCATGGTCTCTGGCAGTAGCTGCATCCCTCTAGGACTATAGCTCCTGTGTGGCTGCTCCTCCTCTTGGTCCCTGAGCTCTGGCGACACTGTTTATTCTTTCACTTTCCAGAATGAACTATAGGTGATAACAGTTTCCTGATACTATAGGTTTCTGGTTGGCCCATGGGTGGTTGGTTCCCTTAACTCTCTACAAACTTCATAAGTAGTTTCTTCATTAAAATCTCTTGAAACATCTGTGTTGGGTTCTGTTTTCTGCTGGAATCTGGACTTTAACATTGTATTAACTCTCAGGACAAAAGAGTAAGGGTCTCGAGTTAGACAATATTTACTTGTTGGCTCATGACCAGCTTTTAAGTTGAATTAATTGAATAATCTTAGCTTCCCTAGCATAGAAGAAGCCCAGGATCTGTTTTGTAAGTTGCCTTTATGTACTGTGGCAGAGACTGTTAACACTCACCCAATATCCATGGGTTACAGTACGTTGTGGGCTTGTGATGGGATTCTGATCCATGAGAGGTAAGTGCCATTGATGTGTGTCAGTGCCAGGGGGGGGGGTCTTTTAAGACTTTTCTTACTATCTTTCCACTTATTCTTCCCTCGCAGGACAATGTTCAGTTGGTCCAGCTACAAGATGGGGGAGGGCTGCTTAATAAGGTGTAGACTTTGCATGACTGACAAACATACCTTTATGGTCTTAGTCACAGAGATTTGGGGTTATATTTGTTACTTCAACACTTATTAGCCTATTTTGCCATACATGTACCATGCAGATTTATTAATCCCTAATATCTTATGCTTTTGAGGGCCTACATTAGCAATAAAAAACACCCAACCTATTACTCCTTCTCCCTGACACCAGGATCATAGTAGACATTGTAGCTAAGCAGGGCACACTTCAAGGTGAGTCCAGAGTGTCTTCTGAATCATTATCCACATAGGACTCCCAGCCAACACTGGCAACCAATAGGCATGACCTAATTCTAGTCCCTATTCTACAGGGTGAGCCTTTCTGTGTTCTAAGTCCAACCACTTACTATAATGTAATTTCACAAATTTTTGTTGTTTATTTTGTAAATGGCAAAAAGACGTTATTTTCATGGTTCACCCATTTTAATTCAAGTTGTTGGTAAATTTTTGAGTGCTACTTTTAAAATATTCACAAATAGATCCCTTATTCTAGGATTAAATAGCAAACCATAAGGAAATGCCTTTTAGAAAAGTTAAAAATATTCCACATAAAACATATTTTAGTAAATTTTTGTTCCTGATATAAATCTGGATATGGAAACAGTTTTGTTTTTTTCATTTATAGAACTCGTTGGTCCCAATATAAAAACAACTATAAATTAGAAAGGCTGACTTTCAATTCACGAAATCTCTTATGAACTCAAGTGAGAAGAGAATGAGTAAAAACTCAGAACCTCAGGATACAAATGTTCTTTAAGTCTAGTCTTGCCTTTGTACTTGATATAGATACAGTAGGAATTGTAGTTATTAATTATTTCTAGGACTAATTTGCATGAACTTGTCCTTAGAATATATTTTTAGAAGATAGGTCCATTTCCTATAAATAATAGGAATACTAAAGGATTCTCAAATTTTGTGGTATTCCTTAGTTACCCTTTTTTAGTATTAAAATATTGTTATAGAATTTAAAAATTTATTCTTATTTCACTTTTTCAATGTTATAACAAGGGGAAAGTTGGCCAACATTAGGATGATTGGGATCAGTAGAGCAGAAACTGGTGTAATTTTGTGGTGTGTTTAGAGGGGCAGAGAGATACGGCTCTGGACTGCCCTCATAACCACACTGTTCTGTTTCACTTATTTGATATTCATAGGCTCACTGGCTTAATGGGTTGTGCAATTTGCTTGTATTATAGACAAAAGTTAAAATTATCTTAGTCAGGTTTCCCTTGAGTTTCAGAGTCCAGCTGTTTAGTACCCACAAAAATGATAGTGCATCTGGTCATTTGAAATTCTAGCCTTTGAAGGAATTTCTTGTAAGCATGAAACTTGTCTTTAAGGATCCCACACTGAGAATGTGTCCAAGAATGAAGACAAAAAAAAAAGAAGAAGAAGATTAGACTATCTTGGGTAATCTTCAGACACTAGACAACAAAAATCAAAGGAACTACATCTGATTATCTTGTCACTCAAGAGTTCCTGTTCAGGCATTCCTTTTGCATCACTTTCTCCTGATAACAAACTAGATTTGGAATTGTGCCCCATCTATAGATTCTGATCATTCTTGTCATCTGATATCACTGATGAATCACTTTGCTTTCTGTTGCAATTTTCTTCCAGGTTTCTTCCCACTTGACATCTACACCCACACACTTTCCCCCTTCTCTGCCATAGTCTGTGCTACTGGTTGCCTTCTTACCGAGCTTTTCTAATCTTTAACCAGAATGAGTTAGGAGACACATACATTATGTTTGAATAGATTGTAGTGCCTGATAAAATTCAGGAAGTTAGTAGGAGTTCAAATGTAGAATCACATAATCCTAAGTTCCTAATAGCAAAAATGTGGGCTTCACCGACCCTGAGTGCAAGATCTCATTTCATAAGAACTAATTATTCCAGCCTAGGATGAGTCAGGATGAGACATTAAAAGTAAAGATCTGATTGTTTACCCTTCCTAACTGGCTTCTCCATCCTTGATCTGTGATGGACATAGCTATTAAAAGTGAGTTCCTATCTCATGATCTCACTCATATGTGGAATCAAATGAATACAATAAACTGATGAACAAAATAGGTCCAGAGACATAGAAGCATGGAACAAACTGTGGAATCTCAGAGGAAAGGTGGAGGTGGATGGGTGGATGGGAAGAGATCAACCAAAAAACTTGTATGCATATATGCTTAATCCATGGACACAGACAATAGGGTGGTGGGTGAAGGCCTGGGGCAGGAGATGAGGGAGGGCTAGAAGGGGTCAGTGGGAGGAAAAGGAGGACCTATGTAATACTTTCAACTATAAAGATTGGATTTTTTTTTTAAAAAAGGTAATTTCCCCAGGTTCATGGATTGTCTATCATTCCTTATTAGGAACTTCACAGTCATTTGCATGTGGAGAAGGCTGGCCTCTTTCAATTAACATTCAGATAGACTCAACTATCATATCCTGGTATCACTACTTTGCTACCTAACTCTGTGACTTCCTTAAGTCTCAGAATATCTCTATGCCTTAATTTCCTCATTCACAACATTTGGGATGATACTAGTTTTTTGTTTTGTTTTGTTTTTTTAGGACTTTTAAAAATTAAGGTATTATATGTGTACATATTTTTCCATTGCCCTCCCCCCACTCCCATACTAGTTTTAATACTTAGGCCTGTTATGAGGGTTAAGTGAGATAACCTGTATGATACACTGAGCATAACGCCTGGTACATAGTGGGTATCAATAAAAGTTAGCTATTGTTAGTAGAAGTTGGTAGAGTAGAAAAACTTTCTTAAAATACATCAGTGGACCCCCGAGTCCAGATCACTAGACAGAATATCCACATCTTGCAGCCATAGGTGCTTGATTCAACTCCAGAAGTGAAACAACTGTCCAATAGCTCTCTGAGCCACTGGAGAAATGGGGGTATTCCTCATCAGCTACATGTTTCCTCTCACTTAAGAAAGAAAGAAAAATTAGAAACCAGTGATTCAAAATCCTTAAGATTTTGCACAATGAGTTATTATTTTGGAAATGACGAGTTTGCCACCTACATCAACCATTCTGCCTCTTTCCCTGGCTTATTGCAAAGGGAGGAAATGCCCACTTGACTATTTACTTACTGTTCCCACCCTTCATACATGAATTGTCTGGAATCTGCACTAAAAAACTTCCTGGACCCCTCCATGTTATACAGTCTAGAGGAGAACATTTTTCATGCTGAATAAAATGGAAGAAAAGGTCAATGGCTATTATATAGGAGATTCTCTTTTGGAGCTTTCCCGTGCTTTGTTTATTCTTAGTGATAGTATTACAAATGGGATTTCATTTTTAGCTTTTGGACTCTGTTGCATTTACTTTTGGACTCTGTTGTATTTACTTCTTCTCTATTGGATAGTTGGTTACCCCATATCCTGTATGGGAGGTTAGCGTGCCCTTTCTCAATTTGCTGCTTGGGTGGGATGGAGCAGTAGGAAAGATATGGGTATTGAGATGTTGAACTGGCAAAGCTGGGTCCAACATTATGTTTTAAACCTTATAGGCTGTGTGACTTTAAGTAACTGACATAACTCATTGAAGCATCAATTCCCTCATATATGAAGTCTAGGTACTTCATATTTTTTTGGGAAATTAGATGTCATGTATGTGATAAGTAACATAAATAATTATTGATCAATAAATATAAATTCCCTTTCTTTCCTCCATGTAAACATTATTCTCTTTGTCTCTCCCTACTTCCAGAGCCTAGAGAATCCCAGAGATTTCTTTTTATGTGCTTCTTGTCATCTGTGGTAGATGAACTAGAGGTTAAATAAAAAGAGCAACAACTAACGAACCCTACTTATTTGTACTCTCCATCTAATTCTGGATGCCAGTGACATTGTATGAAATGTGACCAGTTATTGGAATTCCACTCTACCACCCTTCAGACATGTACAGTTCAACTGCATGTGGCATGTGTGTGTACGTGTCCAAATAGGAGCTCATGCCCTTTGTCCTGTGTGGAGGCTTAATTCAAAAGAAAGAAGGGAAAGACTGCCATTCAGTCACAAAGGTGCACATACAGGAGATGATGGAAGAAGGTCTAGAAAGCATCAGACAAATAAGAACAAATTACTTAATACAAATCAAGCTGCACATAAGTGCTTTAAGGTATTTAGAGTAGGAGAGATTAGCATCGATTCAGTGACATTTATTGAGCAGTTTTTATGTAGCTGGCACTGTGCTTGGAGCAGGACATTAAAATAAAAATGAATAAGAAGTGGTCTATGCTCTCATAAACCTCTCTGTCTGACGAGAGAGGCAGGCATATAACCAAATAAACAGGGCAGCACACTCAGGAGCACCGATACGACACACAGAGAAAAAGTGGTCTCTGAGCTACTGTTAAAAAGGCAGTAAGGTCTAGTTAGGCCAGGGACTGCAAGCTCCAGCTCCTAGAGCAATCAGGAACAAAATGTAAATGCAAAACACAAAACAGCAATTCAGTATAAGACATTCAGTGTTCTTGGCACTTTATTTGTATTAACTCATTTAATTTTCATGATTGCTATTATTATCACCTCTGTTTTATTGTTGAGGAAACTGAGGCACAAGAAAATTGAACAACTGGTCTAAGGTCATGTCACCCTGAAGTACCATGGCCAGGACTAGTTGTGTGTAGATACCTCGGACCAAGATTTTTAAGATTATTTGCATGTAATATACCTTTAAAGTATTGATCTTTCCTAGCTATAATATTCATTTGTTATCTGAATTATGGAAATGCTAACCCAGCATGCTTTCCTCTGCTAGCCATTCGTTGGTGCCTGGCAGAATAGAGCAGTGGATAAGAATGTGGGTCCTAGATCCAGGTTGCGTTTGAATCTCAGCTTCAGTCTTTGTTAATTTTGCCTCAGTTTTCTCTTCTGTAAAATGGGGGTGGCAATTTGAAGATTCAATGCATTAATACCTCTAAGGATAGGGCTTAACATATAGTAAGTGCTCATTGTTAGTTATTTTATTTTTTAATTGTTAGTTATTTTAAAGGACTGTTCCCAGACATTTTCTCTTTTCTCCCTCATAAGGTGGAGATAAAAATTGACCAACCTGATAGAATTGTTGTGATGATTTAATGAAATTAAATATATGGACATCACTTTGAATAGTGCCTACCATATTGAAAGTACATTGTATGTTTTCATTATTATTATTCTGTTTGTATCATGTTTATTAAAAGAATTGAAGCCATCTATTCTTAGTTTCAGGGGGTTCAAAAGCACTTCCTTTTTATTATATAGTCTTCATTTTTACAAGGCAGAGACCATAATTTACTTATGTATTTCCCTTTGGAAGCATGGTGGGATGGCGGAAGGGTCCAGATATCCTGAGAAAAACTCCAAGGCAGTGTTTGGTTGGTGAGGGCTTTACATGATTCTGACGTTGCCCTGTGCTAGGGAAACAGGTCCTCATGTAGAACTCTTCTGACACACCTGCACGCACATCCTCTCCCCTGGGGATGGGCACATCCTGTGACTGCCCCCACTGCATCTTCTTGTACCACTTGCCTTTTGATTATGCAGAGAAGTAGCTGATCCCAAGATTGTAGTGTTTACTGTCTCCAACAGGAGACAGCAATCGGGTAGAAAGATGCTAACAAAAGTAATCAATAGAGCAAAGAAGATGAACCGCTGAAAAGAATATAATGAGATGGTAGAAGTCACCTCAAATATATTGTGGTTACATAATTATAGAATTTTCTGGCTAAATTTAAAGTTAGTTAAATAATAGGTAGAACATTTACAAACAATATCTGGCACATCATGAAAACTGACTAACTCTTAGATGAATGGAAGAAGGAATGAATAAATGATAAGGTTATGGAAATGCTTACTAACATTGATTACATGCTATCAAAGAAACTCATTTATGCTTTGATTATTCTACTAAGAGCGAAGAGATTTTTCAGCACTGTGGAATATCTGTCAGAGTTGTTTCCCTAAATACTTAATGAATTTTATAATGTTGTGGTGGCCTGATGGAATTTGTAATTTGAAGACCATAGACATGGGACAAAAGGAGCAGGCTGAAATCATATTCTTGAATTAAGAATCTGAGCATTACGTATGCAAGGTCTAATAGAATTGAAATGCCAATCCATGGCAAAGATTTGCAGAGTCATTTGTCACTGTGTTTGATTATGCTACAAGGCCTTATTTTATTCGAAGGCTTTGCAGTAGAAAGAGTACTGGGTTCATGGCCAGCATGTATCAGGGATGCTATTCACATAGACTACAATATGGACGGTCTTTCGTGGAATCATGCAGAGAGGTGGCTTTGCTTGGATTCATATCCTTGCTTTCCTACCTACTAGCTGTGTGACATAAAGCGTCCTCTTTAGAATGAGCACTAAATTAGAAATCACAGTGGTATGTACTGTGTCTAAGATAGTGTCTTGCTCATATTTGATGATGTTTCCGTATTGCCACATGTTAATTAAGTGTAGGAAGGCACAGACTCTGGGTCTGGATTAGTATAGACATTTTATCTGCATCTTCTACTTCAGTGTTTCCCAAACTTTTGACATATGTGTACCCCTTCTATAATTTTCATAACGCTGAGTACCCCTTGTCAAAAAAAAGATGTACTTTAATAACAATCAAAATATATTTATTTTTTTGGTACATACACAAAATAATAATAAACGAAAAATAAAATTATTCATAATAAAATATAAATAAAAAGTTATATTATAAATAACATTTATTTGCACACCGGACCATCTCACGCCTCAGAAGACTGTCTTGACTTGACTCATGAGAACGTAGAATTAGGCCCAGCTAAGCATGGTGCAGTGCATATCTCCACCAAACTCTGTATCCCTGGGGGTATGCGTACCACACTTTGGGAAACACTGAACTTCATCTAAGAGGTAGCTTTGCTTAGTGTAAGGAGTAAGACGAGAAACTCTAGGCTCAGCTCTCCGTGGTTCAAATTCTGGTTCTGTGACTTTGGACTTTGGGTGAGTTAAATAGCCTATTCCTAATTCTTACTCGAGCATCTTCTTCTGTAAAATATGACAATAGCAGTACATATCTCATAGAAATGTGAGGAGGATTAAATGAATTAAATTGTGATGTACTTGGAAGGGTCTCTGATACATATTTAGTACCATATAGATACCTGTTACAATAAAATTTGATGGGTATTCAGAGAGCTGTAGACCATTGACAGAAATGGGGTGAATTACTGTATGGGACTGCTTTTCCCTCACCAAACAAGCTCCTTACCTTAGTAGTATGACACCTTGACCCATCATCAGGACATGAAATTTAAATTATTTTGCCAGTTATTTTTTTTTAATAGAAGTTTTCATTCTGTCAAGGGAAATGGTGGGTAGAATTGTGGTTTCAGTTTGTGAACATAAGACGAAAATAAAAATAAATAACCAGGGGAATTGGCATATATATTTTTTAATCCTGACCTGAGGATATGATTTTGTTTTCTTAAGTAGACTATAGGCTTTTGTTTGTTGATTTCAGAGAGAGGAAGGGGGGGAGAGTGAGAGAAGCATAGGTGTCAGAGAAACATCAATTGGTTGATTCCCATCCACACCTTGACTGCGGATCTGCAATCTAGGTTGTGACCAGGAGTCAAACCCACAATCTTTTGATGTAGGAATGATACTCCAACCAACTGAGCCATCCAGCCAAGGCTATTTATATCTTTGTATAGAGGTGTAGAGGGCTGAATAAATCACACTCTTCATTATCATCATTGGTCTTTGCAAGGGCCAGCTCTGGAATTTATGTGTATAAGTATGAATGCAGGTGTATACATGTGAATGTGTATATGTATGTGTGAATCTATGTATTTTTGTATTTATTACCTTTTACTTCTGATAACTCTCTCTCCTTTCCCAGTTGGGCAAACATGCTAGTGCATTTGATGTGTATATTTTTGTTTAAAAGTGTATTGTTTCTCTGTATTTATATTTTTAATTTATATAGACGTTATCGCACAATATATTACTGTCTTCATGGAGCATACATTTTTAATTACGTGGGAGCTAAAAAAATTAAAGGGAGCTAATATATGAACAAATATCAAAATTATAATAAGGTATAGAAAGCAAATAAAAAAGGTGTAAACATAAAGAATAATAAGGAAGACTGGTTTGAGATGGTTTCTCTGAAGAAGTGACAATTGTGTTGAGACTGAGGGAGATCAAGGCACCAGCTAAGACCAGGGAAGACCACACTCACAGAGGGAGTCTCAGTTTTATATGCTCTTGGACTTCTGTCAATCATTTCAAAGAAGTTCTGAGACATATGACATCTTTATAGTTATCATATTTTAGAAAACTGTTGAGATAACTCCTAAATATCAAGGCAATTGGGTTTTATATAAACACTGTCAATACCTTCCCTCACCACGACCCACCCACCTTTCCAAAAAAACAGGTTTAACAAAAAGATTTTCATGTCCATTTGTCTTTTAACTAATTTTGTGTGTAATGTCTATGATGTTGGAGCTCACTTAAAAAATGTAGTCTGATAAAGAAAAAAAAAGGAAACAGAAGAATAAAGTATGACTCACCTTTTTAAAAATCATAATGATTCATTCTCAGGAGCTTATGGCCAGTGTCCTACTATGTAGATTATTCCCTTCTGTCGATTCTTTTATTTTTTCTCTTTCCACCTCCATTTGGTTATTACACTGCTCATTAGCATTTGTATTAAGCAATTCTGAGGAGGGAAAAATCAATAAACTAAAGGATCTTCAATTTAAGTCTTGGTGGGTGAGACGTTGAATCTATTTGCTAAAATCAGATTATTTTTGGATTCTCTGTGGATTTCCTTTATCCATGTTATTTCTGTTATCAATGGCATAGACTAACACAAGTTGATTATAATGTGCTAGAGGATTGGTGCACCAAATTTTTGAACCTGGGGTGGGGGATACACCCTCTCCAAACTGGGACATCCCTCTCACAATCTAGGACTTCTGGCTTCTAACCACTCACCTGCCTGCCTGCCTGATTGCCTCCAACCACTCCCCTGATGGCCTGATTTACACCTAACTGCTCCCCTGATGACCTAATCTCTCCCAACTGCCCTCCCCTGCTGGCCTGATCTTGCCCCCCAATGGCCCTCCCCTGATGGCCTGATCTCGCCCCTACTGCCTCTGCCTACTTGATCACCCCTAACTGCCCTCCCCTACAGTCCTGATCACGCCCCCAACTGCCCTCCTCTACTGGCTAATTTGATTCTGATTGGTTGGTTTCTATGCCAGTCAACATCAAAAGTTCTGCCTCCTAAGAAGCATTGGCTCTTCACAGTTGACCCAGATTTGGTTCTGATTGGTTGGTTTCTATGCCAGTCAGTGTCTCTGGGCCTATAAACAGGACTTGATCAGAAAGGTGGGACTGATCAGCAGCCCTGGTGGAGGCCTAGAGAGGATGTGCAGTTGCTGACCAGGCCAGAAAAGAAAGAGAGAGGCAAGTGCTGATCAACAGCTGCCACAGAAACTACAGATCAGACCCTGATTCTCTCTTCAGGCTTCTCTCTGGGCCTGATTTGCAGCCCCCTCAGCAGTCAGTGCTGGATCATTGTGCCTGCAGCTGCAGCAATCAGTGGTGACCCAGCACTGACTGCAGTACTGACTTCCGGTTGATTGAGTCTCCTAGTCATTGTGGATGTGATGGACTCAGAGTTTTTATATGTTAAATAACAGAGACATGCAGTTTTTTGGACTATGGACATATTAAATTAAAACTTCTAAGTGACAGTTATTTGAGTGATTAAAATTTGAACACTGTGAGGTGATGCTGATGATAAAAACAGAGATAATAATTAAAAGACATGTTGTTGCCTATAGCCATAAAGTCTAATACATCCAGTAGGAAATTCTTCACATCCTAAAAGTAGCTGACCCTGTATATTATTTCTGATAATACCTTATAACCCTTGTAAGCTGGGTTCTTGTTAGTGAAGGTCTAGGGCAACAGAAACCATAGATTTGAAAAATTCCCCATAAAGTGAATAAAGCTCAATCACAACCCTAAATCATGGCCATCACACTGAATGAATGTTTGTAAATCTTGTAAAAACATCTATATCCTTTTTTTCATGCCTGAAGCTATTTCATTTTGAGTGGCCATTGGCTCACAGTGTTCCCAAGGGGTTGAGGATCTGTGCACATTTGGGATGCTTGTGGAAATGAGGGACTAAAGACCAGGTTCCATGAGTAGGTCAGAAAAGGACATGGGGAGAGTCGGTGTCCTTGGTAGAGATATATTTGTGCTGAACTTGCAAAATGTATGAGTTCGGTGTCATCTGTTTTCAGTATTTCCTGAACAATTGATTTATTCCACATTATTAATGAACTTTGCAGCAGTTCCACTTGTCAGAGCCTACTCTGTAGGGGTCAATAATGAGAGGAAACCTGATGTTAGTGAATCCAGCTTAAGTGATTCTGTCATGCTAACGATTCAATATATCAGGACAAATGTCAGCTCCTTCCAATATGTTAATTCCTCTGATCCTATTTGCATAAACTACAGTCAATGAAATACAAGCTCCCCCACTAAGATAGTTAATGGAGATTTGTAAAGGATTTTTAATTTACTTGTTTTTTGTCTCCTTCAACATAAATTCTTAAGTTAAAAAAAAGCAAGAATCACAGATTGGGCAGAAAGAGGATGTAAAGTATTACAGAAGCTAAAATATATGGGAATATCAAAATCCATTGGTATAAATGTTCCTTAAAAATTATGTTTATTTACATTCACTGCTTTCAAGAGGAGCAATTGCTTTGTAAAGAAACTTGGGAACAAAGCATTTTCTTGTGTTTTGAGCTGACTTTTCACTTTCTCTAGTCTCATGAAGTAAATTACCAGTTCATTAGTTTTCCCAAAGGATATTAAATCTGGGTTTCCTATTTTTCCTCCTAACCCACATTATCTCCCTGGGACCAATGATATGTGACAGCAATGTTTATTTTAGAATCACCACTTCCTTTATTATCAAGGTCAAGGTAAGTATATGTCACAATTTAAAATTAACATTAAGAAATGAGAATTTCTTTATTCTGGGATGAAATACATAGTTGTCAAATTTAGCTAATAAAATAATTTCTTTCTTTCTTTCTTTCTTTCTTTCTTTCTTTCTTTCTTTCTTTCTTTCTTTCTTTCTTTCTTTCTTTTCCTCCCTCCCTCCCTCCCTCCTTCCCTCCATTCCTTCCTTCTTCTCTTCCTTCCTTCTTTCCTTCCTTCTTTCCTTCCTTCTTTCCTTCCTTCCTTCCTTCCTTCCTTCCTTCCTTCCTTCCTTCCTTCCTTCCTCCTAAGCTTCAAGATTTCTCTTTACTTAGAGTTCTTTTATTACATTTTATCAGTTGGTTGGCACCTAGGATTTATTAGCTTTCTGTATCTATGTATATTATTAGCAACTGTAATATTCAGATTGCAGAAATTTCTCTTGTGTACTAATTTCCTTTCAATGTGGCCAAAAATTTACTTTTTCACACATGGCCATTCATATAGACTACTTAAGTAGTTTCCTGCCTCCCTGGCAGCCCCTGAGGTGGTTTTCAGTCTCACTTAAGGTGAGATGATAGTATGTAGCTAATGGGAGTGAGCACCATCAATCACCAAAGAGCAGTAGCAGCAATATGGATTGCCTTTTACATTTTTGCTTCATTGCTTACCTGTCATCAACCTGTTGACCTGTCCATTTGTCTGTTTTTTTAAAGGTGAGTTTAATAAAGTAATCCAAACCATTTCCCTTACCTAAGTTACTATACTTCATCTTCTCTCCCCAACACCCATTTAATTTTAAATATGCAGAGCCTAGTACTTTGAAAATTGGTACAATAAGTTGTACAGGCCATAATTTACTCATCATTTGCCCTAATACATCAATTGAAATTAATTTTCATGTGTTCACCACCTATGGTGTGAGGGTGTTTTCTTATGACATTTATTGTATTTGAAACAGAGGATTGTGTTCCAAGATTGTGTTCCAGTGAGTAAGGGAGCCATGACCATGCTTTAAATGTCTAAAGGTAGCCTCTGATTTGTGAGTAGGGAAACATTTTGCTGAGTTACTTTAGATAGTTGATTTATCTTATGTATTTACCTTCATGAGTAAGCTAGATTTTAAACTTTATGAGAACAAGGCTGTTTTTCCTTTGTTTCATCATAATGAACACAGTGCTGTGCAATGTTAAGCAATGTCTATGTATCTTGTAGAATTTGCTAAAGAAGCTATTTTCAGCCTTTTCATTATGACACACATAAATGATTAAAGTCTGAAGCACACCAAAAAAGATATTATAATTTTTGCTGATCTGACAAAAAATTAGGTATAATTTTGATTGACTTACCAAATAATAATAATAATAATAATAATAATAACTATCTGTCTTTTTTGCTCCAAAGTGAGGTTCTAAGTTAAAAAAATTTAAATTGATTTTTTGTAGAGGGAAGAAGTGAGAAGAAGAGTGAGAGAAACATTGCTGTGAGAGTGAAACATCTGATCCGCTGCCTCCTGCATGTCCTCTACCAGGAATCGAGCCAGCAACCCAGGCATGTGCCAGGATCAGGAATCCAACCAGCTACCTTTCAGTGTACAGGGTGATGCCCAACCAACCAAGCCATACTGTCCAATGCCAAAGTGATTTTTTTAAAATAAAATCAGTTACTTATATGGTATATAACGATTTCTGGTACCAAGAATTAACCAATCAGATGCAATCTTTTTATGCAATGTGGCCAATAAGATGCAGCTCTGTTATATGATCTGTATACTATGGTTCAAGGCAGGGAATTCACATCAGGGAGCTATTATAGTGTTGGGTGTTGTAATTTATTTTATAGAGGTCATATGCTCCTGATTAGACAGTCAGGTATTACAAGTTTGAAAAATTCTTACAGCACACTGATTGAAAAACACTGTTCCAAAGGATAATGGGCCTCCTTTGCCATGTTGCTTTGTAAAATAAATTGAAAGGCAAAAAAAAAATTCTCAAATTGGGATTGGTGTTTATCAGTGTGACCAGGAAACACTGCCTATTTGGAAGTTAAATCTTACTTCTAGTATTTGCTGAGCCTGGGCTCTAATGTGTATTAAGAAATAAATAATCTGGGTGCTTACTTTTACCTGCCTTCCCCTGTCAGGACTTCAGTATTCCCCCTCCAAGGTTTCCTTCAAGGTAAGCTTCTTCCCTACCTCTGGTCCCCATTGTATCCTGGCAGTGACAGATTCTCTGAGTGTTGAAAAATCAACTCCTTTAATGCCCAGATCCAGGCTAATATTCTACCATGCTAATTGAGAGGATATAGGGCTTCCTCTGTTCCCTTGATACCAATGATCATGTATAAGGGGCCTCATGGAGACAGTGTGTGTGTGTGTGTGTATATGTGTGTGTGTGTGTGTGTGTGTGTGTGTGTTCTCTTGTCACCTCATGTGGTGCAGTAGGAAGACAACTTGATTAGAAAACAAAGGAGGGGATTTTGTGTATTCTCTTTAACACTAGTGCTTGATTTGATAAAATGTCTTTATCATCATCTCCTTGATCATTGAGTTTCCTCACCTTCCAAATGCAGGATCAAGTGAGGGAGCACCTGTGAAGGTCCTCTGCTAACAAAAGCATCTTCCAAAGGAAGGCCCCACCTCGCTCTATACCTTTGTTTCTCTCCTTTGCCTTTCCTCCTCTTTTACCTACTCTCTGCCCCCTTCTCTTCCGTTCTTCTTACCATTTCTTTAATTCTGTTCATTTCTCCCATCATTTTTTTCTTCCCCTACACTCTCTCTTAGCCAACCTTCCTATCTTCTTCTAGCCCTTCAATCTTTCTCACTCTCCCCTCTCACCACCACACTTTAGTTCTTAAAGGGTATGCAGTTCCCTAGAATACCTACACAATGAAGTTGCAGGAAGGAAGCAGACAAGGGAAAATATGGAGAAAATAAGACAATAACAACAATGGAAAAGTTAATATGACAGTGGATAGAAGGAATTAGAGAAGTATGAATGGATAAAATATTCTCATTGTCTTTGAAGAAGAAAGCATACATTCTTCAGGAAAGCCAATGCTTTTCCTAATAATTAGGTCTGAAGCAATTTCTTACATGAATCTTATGGTAGACACACAAATCTTCTTGTCAATAAGATCCTTACAAAGAAGGCAGAGGTGATTTTCCAGATGTTTATAGTGTGCTTTATATAAGCTGAGGTTGCAAAGTAAAAATCTCAGCTTTGCCGAAACCGGTTTGGCTCAGTGGTAGAGCGTCAGTCTGCGGACTGAAAGGTCCCAGGTTCGATTCCGGTAAAGGGCATGTACATTGGTTGTGGGCACATCCTCAGTAGGGGGTGTGCAAGAGGCAGCTGGTCGATGTTTCTCTCTCATCGACGTTTCTAGCTCTCTATCTCTCTCCCTTCCTCTCTGTAAAATGTCAATAAAATATATTTTTAAAAAATCTCAGATTTGTAAAGAGCCAGAACATATTCTCATATTTTGGTGTCTTATACTTCTTGATAAAAATATTTTTCCTCCAGGAACAAATACAGCCTGAGTTCTCAGTAATGGTATCACCTTAACAGTAGTAACCCTTGATTGACTTGTTCTTGGATCCCTCCTGATCACTCTTACAAAGTCTCCTCAGTTATTACTTGAAGCACCAAGTCACTTTCACATGTATTTACTCACAGTTCATGGAGTATAATGTCCACGTGTCACCTGCTGCATTCTCGCTCTCTTGTTCTAGCTTCTACTCTTAAGACTTTGTCCTTGAAACTACTTGAGAGTTTGTCCTTTGCCATTTCCTACATGAATCTTCTCATGAGCCATTTCTTACATGAATCTTCAGTGCTCTTCATGAGCTTCTTTGACAGTGTGATGGCTAATAGTGTTCCCAGAGGTGACATGTTTATTCAATATTCCCAAAGGGGCCAAGCACCAAGAGATTTTAGGGGACTCTAGTCCCTGGAATTCTCAATGTGTTAAAGCTCTGGGTTTAACAGTTAAGTGCAGAGAGTGTCTCTCTCATCTACTATGAGTTACAATTCCTCACCGAGGTACCAATCAGGACTGCTTGTGGCTTGTCTTAAAGAGTCTATAGCAAAAGCAGATCCTTTCATTTTTTACTTCATACTCTTTCCAGAGGGGCATTAGTGATTCACCAGGGTTGGGTCAGGACACATGCATGCATTCTCTCTTTCTCTGAAATGTAGACTCTTTCCTCAGCCTCTACCTGAAAATAATCTCATTCATATGAATGCCTGAGGGCACCCACCTCATCAGTTCACTGCATGTTCCCACACATGTCAAAGCCCCACTATGAATCCAATTTAGGGCCCAAATGGAATCCAGTTAAATTTTCTAAAATAAATATCAGTCTTTTGATTCAATTGACTTGAATAATTGAATTGAATAAAATAATCTTGAAGAATAAATAGTCTTCAAATAGTGCTCCATACATATGACTTTTTATACCATTAAAATATATTATTATTTATGGAGTAAATTTCAGGCTAAAAAAAAAAGAAGTTTGTTCCCTGAAAATCTAGTGGGCAATGTCATGGGAAATATGGTGCTGGAGTCAGTGATGATGTCTCTGACTTCAGGTAACAGAAAATTCTGGCTCAAATTGCCCAAATTAACGAGGAGCATAGGGAGAAGAGAGTTCCAGGCGTAGAAGTTCTCTGGGGTGCTAGATTTTCTTCTCTCGGATTCTCTTGGCTCTGCCCTCTACCATTTGTTGGCTTTATTCTCAGGCAAGATCACAGTATTTATTTCAGGGGGTCACATCCATCCAGAAGAAGTAAGAGAGTATGTCATTCTTATATCTTTGTCTTTTTCTCTCAATCTGAGTGAGAATACTTTTCCTTGCCACTGCCACTTTTCTAACTCACACATCCATTCTCAAACCGAGCACTTGCAAGGGGAACAATATTAGCTGAATTGTTTTAGATGAATCCCATGGGGTAAAAGAAATATTGGGAGAAGCATCGATCAGACCATCAAATCTCAGAGGGAAGGAAGGGGAGGGTGGGGGTAAGGGGGAGAGATCAATCAAAGAATTTGTATGTATGCATATAAGTCTAACCAATGGACACAGACACCAGGGGGGTGAGGGCATGAGTGGGGGTTTGGGGAGAGGGGGAATAAGGACACATATCTAATACCTTAATCAATAAGGAGAGAAAAAAAATAAAAAAAGAGAGATTGGGGAGTTGACCATCAGGACCTCCCCAGTGCTTTTGAAAATGTATTACATCAATTGCCTGTGGACAATGGTTAGGTGCTCCTGGCCCTTGCCTGTTTGGTTCTGCTCTGATGGACAACTGTAAGTACTCATTGTATCATAAGCCCAATGCATATAGGTAGCTGCAAACTTCAGTTATACATCTTTGGGCTCTCTTATTCCTCTTATAAGATAGTCAGATTAATCAAGTAAAATATCATCTCTCTACTATTTACCCTAATATCTTTATCTCTTGCTCCCAACATGCTTATGAGCTTTGGCCATGTTTATCTAATTACCTATTGGATATATACACAGAAACATCTGTGGTGAATGTGGGAGTTTGACAGTCTCCAATTACCTTCCAATTACCTTTTCATGAGCCTTCCTAAAGTGCTGTTTAGAAAACTAAAAAATTAAAGCCAGCACAAAACATTTCCCAGATTCCCTTAAAGCTAGGCTCCTGGGTTCACAATAGGTTTCTGCCTACTAGATGCTCTCTTGTGAGACCAGGAAGGAAGAAATGAACAAGGCCATGCTCCACCATCTTTGCATTGGGCTGGTTCCAAGCCAGGCCATGGGCACGTGTTGGGCTTTTCTGGATCAGCGTCCAGGCATTTGCTCTGTGCCTATGGAGAGCAGCTACAGTGACAGCATCAGCTTCATGGTTCTGGACCACAGTTATGGTAGTAGGTCTTGACATCAAGAATTACTGTGGCAGTCTCCTGAATCTCCATCATCCTGACCATGGCAAAGGCAACATCTCCCTGGGCAGACTGGCTAGTGGTATTCCTGTGGCAGTTATTTCTAGATGTTATATTGGAAATTGGCAAATAGAGGACACCTTAGTAAGCCAAATTTGAAACTTTTATTATGCTAGTGGTCTCCAAGGAGTTGCCTCTCAAAGTCTGAGCAAAGAAACATGGAGGAAGCTTTCCCTTTATACCCTCCTGGTTTCGTTGTCTCCTAAATATGGGGCTTCCAGACCTTTGCAGGCTTTACAAAGAGCCCTATGTACTGGGACATATTTTGCAGGAAGCTTGTAGCCTTGAGCACAGCAAAATTCAGATAACTAAAAGACACCTGGCATGGAAGTAACAAGGAATGGATCAGATCCTTATGTCAGCAGAATGGCATGCAAGACCAGATAATTGAGCTTATTTTTACAGAAGCCAAGAATAGCAGAGTTAATTCATAGAACAAAGGAACCTCTATCTTTAGTGGAAAATTTAAGCAACAGTTCTTACAACATAAAGGTTACGGGAACAAGATGGAGTGCCTATGCTTCATAGAGGCCTGACCTGAAATCCTCTCCTTTAATGCTCCCAATTATTTTTAAGCATTGAATTCCCTGTTTTAAATAATTTTTTCTGTTTAAATTAACTTGTTTTCTGGAAGAAATCTGACTGATACAACATTTTATTGACTTAATCAAACTTAATTTGTTTAAAAGGGAACAGTCTTCACTTCTTCCTAGCCCTTAATGTTCTGATGTTCTTAAGTATTGCCATCCACAATTACCTCTTCCTCTCCATTTTTTTTTCTTTCCTAGCCCATCACATCCTTCAAAATGTATTTTTTTTTAATTTGTAACATTCTTTCTAGTCCACATGCTACCGTGTTTCCCCGAAAATAAGACATCCTCCGAAAATAAGACCTCCTTCATGGAAACATAATACATCCCCTGAAAATAAGACCTAGCGTATCTTTGGGAGAAAAAATGAATATAAGACACTGTCTTATTTTCGGGGAAACAGGGTAGTATCAAGCCCAACATTACCATCTCTTAGGCCTGAGATATTTAAATAAGCTCTTGGCTATTTCTCTCAATTCCATTTCTCTCTACTTTTTAATTGATCTCCCCCAAATGTCAAATTTTACCTTTATAAAATATTTTTTATCATATCATTATTATTCATTGCAGCAAATCTTAAATTATTTTTTTAAACTCCTAGCCTTGCATCCAGAGTTCTCTAAAATCTTACATCAACTTACTTTTCAAATGTATCTTTTTCTGGTGTGTAGAGATCCTGCATTGTGAGGGGTGCTGTTTATGTGCTGACTGGCACTTTCATCAAATCTTCCCTTTTAGGTAAATAGAATTATCCCTATTTCCCAGGTAAACAAACTGCAACTTCGGTAAATGAGATAGTTTTTTTCAGTGAAACACAACAAACTAATGGCAGACCCAGAATACAAACCTGTAGTGATTAGTCCCAATGCTCAGCATAATATGAATATGTACAAATTCTTTCCCACTGTCTCAGTGGTTTGAGTGTCTCTGGAAAAGCGCATTCCCACTCTTGGACCAATCCTCTTACATTTCTTTCTCTCTTGTCTAAATGTATTCCCTTTCTACTTATTTTACTAAGTTTCAAATCTCAGTCCAAATCTCTTTCCCATTAGGCTACTTCAAATAACTTCTGAAACTCAATTCATTTATTATCTGGCATTTGGTCTTATGAAATCTCATATTGGGGATGGTGTTATTTTTACTGATTATGTTTTACTTTTTATGTGTAAGTCTTGGCTTCTTGAATGGTATTAGACCCCTTGAGGCAAGAATGACATGCTATCCTTCTACAACTCCTTTGTTCATCTAAGGAATGTAGAAATTACACTGAACTTGGAACTTAGGGTTTGTAGGGATATTAAGAATTCATCTAGTTCATCTCTCTTGTTTTTAAGAAGGGTTTTCCTAGAACTAGTTTAGATTATTATAATAACTCAGGAGAAGAGAACCTACAATTCAGACTCACTGCAATATGTCACTGTCAAAAAATGTCTTTCTTGGATATAAATTAGTAATTCATTAAAGAAGACATACAAATGCTCAATGAACATCTGGAAAAAAATTTCACACTAAGTGGCAGATAAAAAAATTCAAATGAAAATCACAGTGAAATGTCATTCTTTATTTATCACAATGTGATTGGTAAATAGAATGATTATAGCCAGTGCTGGTGAGGGAGTGGTGTGCTCATGTGTTGCTAGTGGGAATAACTTGGTTTAAACTTTCTGGAGGGCAATTTAATAGTAGATTAAAAAAAGCACACACCACTTTATAATTGTATAACCATTTACTAAGAGGTTCTGTTATTAGATATTCTCTCCACCTCCATCCCCCAGTTTTCAAAAATTGCAAGAATATGTTTACAAGGGTGTTATTAAAACATTATTTATAAATATACAAAATTGGGGACAATGTAACTATGGAATTGGCTAACTAAATTTTAGCATATTAATGTAAGGTGATACTATGTAGCTTGACTAGAGGCCCGTTGCAGGAAGAGGCCCTGCAGCAGTCTCCACCACCCTGCCTGCTACCCTGACTTCTGCCCCATCCTGCCTGCTTCCCTGCCTTCTCCCCTACCTCACCTGATTCCCTTCTTTCTCTCCTGCCTTGCTTGCTTGCTTCTCCGCCACTTCACTCCCTTCTGCAGTGCTTGGCTTCCTTCTATACTGTCTTCAGTCTTTGTTCTGTGCCTGAATACGAAATTTAACTGCCATCTTGGTTGGGTTAATTTGCATACTTGCTCCTGATTGGCTGGTGGGTGTGGCTTGTGGGCGTGGCTGGTGGGCATAGCAGAGGTATGGCCAATTTGCATGTTTCTCTTTTATTAGATAGGATGGTACTGTGATACAACATGTCTGAGTTGTATTTGTTCTCTTGTCAAGTATATTGGCAAAGGAATTGGGAAAATGAGGTGCCTCAGAGAAGCAGCAAAGCCTCCATCACCCTGAAGACAGAAAATTATGGTTAAATACTGTTGGTATATACCACAGTTAGGTTCATCGTGGCTTCCTATTCACTTCAACTATTTTTGTCCTTCCTTCCATCCATCTTCCTATCATTAAAAATGGAATGAAATATTCTAAGAGAAAATTTTCACTTCTAAAACAGCCTATATTGGCACAGCTTTCTTTCTTTTACCACTTCTGAAAATTGACAGGTGACCAAATCATTTTACTCTGGTAGAAGAGATATATATGGGACTATATGCTTCTATATGCCAGAAAGACATAACCCAATTTCATAGAGGCAAGGAAAGAAAGGAATGGTGATAAATTTCTACACGAATGGCTCATGTTGGAATGAGACCATCTACAATCCTCTTATTTCTCATATAAATAAATGGAGATTCAGAGAGTTGGTGTCACTTTTCATCACAAAGTTCATGGCAGAATCAAGGCTCAAGCCCAGGTCTTTAGAAAAAACCTCAGTGCATCATATCACACATGTCTCCTTGCCTCTGTTTCTGGGACTCACCAAAACCTTCAAGACCAGGGGTATATACATTTGCCATCTTGACCTTTACTCAAAAATGTCACAATTCCTTTTATAAGTATGATTGTGTGTGGGAATAAGTGGGAATGTAAAACAGTCTTAAATTGGCAGATTTCCCGAT
This sequence comes from Vespertilio murinus, assembly GCA_963924515.1. Taxonomy (NCBI): domain Eukaryota; kingdom Metazoa; phylum Chordata; class Mammalia; order Chiroptera; family Vespertilionidae; genus Vespertilio; species Vespertilio murinus. Next base: position 50,217,569 of record OZ004704.1, read on the forward strand.
ATTCCTGAGGGATAATATCACACAGTCAAAGCATTCCTTGGGTTCTGTTGGTTGCTTTTAATGCTCAGTAATAAATTATATGTCCTGGTAATTTTTCCTTTGTGGTGGGTGGATATATCTGATTCTGTTTATTCAGTCAGTGGTCTTACTTTACTTTAGAAAGATGAGTCTGGGATTGCCATCTTGAATTTTTCTTCTTGATTATGCTCCAACAGTCACTACAGATTTTACAGTAATTAATGCAAAGGGGGCTTTCTTTCCTTTTTTGGATTGCAGATGTGAGTGTGTTAAAGTTTCTAGGGACAGCAAAGATAAGTGGATGCGGCTTTGTTTCCTCTTGCTTCCTCCACATATGAAACCATTCTGATAGATCTGCAGGAAGAGATGTAGTCGCAGATGGCAGAGGTCAGTGTCTTGTGTATTCAATGTAGTCAATAATAAAGTCAGGACTTATGCTAACTGAATGTTAATAAGGAAGCACAAGGACCTTGCAAAGTCATTATGTCTGGTCATTTGCTTCGTAATATTACTCCACCAGGCTCAGGAGACCAATGCAAGGAGATTTTTAAACAAGTATCAAGAAAAGGCCAGAAAAATAAGGAAATGATTAGAATGCTATATAGATTATAAGGTTCATGTGATATACTACAGCTCAGCAGAAGGAGAATTTTAAAATGTAGTTTCAGAGTAGCAGAGGGAATAGTATCATTTCTTATTGAAGGAAATCTAGTCTTTATCCAAATCAAAATAGCATGTTTTTCTTGTCTAAGTAGTATGATTCCTTCTAAATATAATATTGCTTCTACAAGTCCTTTGAACCAAACTAGTTACATAAAATTGGTAATATTTTTCAAGGAAGGATATTTATGCATCACTGCATTTGGATAAATAGGTGGGGAGAAACTAAGATTGGGCGACTGGAACAGGAAATGCATATAAATGTAAACCAGCTTCCACCTCCCATTCTTTGCATTTTCCTCTACCCTTTTTTTTTCATAGCATGAAGATTAATGCTGAATCTATGCATTTAGTCCAGGCTTGGGTTTCACTCTTTGCCTCCTTTCTTTTATCCTCAGTGAATCATTATGCCCATGAAGCCAAGAAGAAAGCCACAATGGCATAAATTAGATACACACACATGAAAAAGAATAAACTTGTTATTATGCAATGAAAGACCCAGAGGGAAGCACTATCAGTTACACTGTCCATGAGGAGAAAACTTCCCAGTTTCTCAGGTGAGGCAAGAGTATGATAGGTCTTTTCTTCATATTTATTTGTAAGCCCTAGGAGACATTGATTTCATCAGAGGCCCTCTTAATTAATTAATGTTAAAACATAATCATACAATTTTTAAAATTGATCCTTATTGTTGAAAGTATTATAGATGTCCCCTTTCTTCCCCCATTGACCCCCTCTACCCCACATCCTCTCCTCTCAGGCTTCCACCACACTATTGTCTATGTCCATGGGCCATACATATATGCATATAGGTTCCTCAGTTAATCTCTCCTCACCCACACCCCTGCCTTCCCTCTGAGATTCGTCAGTCTGTTCCATGCGTCTATGTTTCTGGATCTATTTTGTTTATCAATTTATTTTGTTCATTAGATTCTACATAAGAGTGAGATCATGTGATACTTGTCTTTCTCTGACTGGCTTATTTCACTTAGCACAATACTTTCCAGGTCCCTCCATGCTGTCTCAAAGGGTAAGAGATCCATAGTACTCCATGATGTAAATGTACTACAGCTTTTTTTTAATCCACTCATCTACTGATGGGCACTTGAGCTGTTTCCAGATCTTAGCTATTGTAAATTGTGCTGCTATGAATATAGCATATATTCTTTCTGATTGGTGTTTTGGGTTTCTTAGGATATATTCCTAGAAGTGGAATCACTGGGTCAAATGGGAGTTCCATTCAATGCAGTCCTTATTAAAACACCAATGGAATATTTCATAGATCTAGAACAAATAGTCCAAAAATTCATATGGAACAAAAAAGACTCCAAATAGCCGGGTCTTATTACCTTTTTTTTATCTTCTGTTCAGCTGCTGTGCAGCTTTATTTTAGTTTTAAAATTTATCTTTATTGTTGAAAGTATTGCAGATATTGCTCCCCCCATTGAACACCTTTGTCCCACCCTACCCTCAGACCTTCACCACACTATATGTATAGTAACTATCTAAAATACAGACTTTAATGCTTTTCAGCTTACATAACTTTCTATTCTCTTTTTGTTTTATTGTTTGCTTCATTTCATATAGTGTTAAAAAGCATGCTGGCATGAGTTCTGAGATTTCTTCATATTTTTCTCTATATCCATTTTTATCTAGATCATTTTTTTTCTTTGTATCTATTGCTCTGAATTCTGCTTAATTTTGATTCCATTCTCAGTAGTTCCCAGTCTGAGACCCTGTTTGCAGAAATCCTTATCTGTTCAGTTTCCTGTGTGTGCAGTGGCTAGTCAACGCCAGTTCTTGTAGGTTGTTTCTTGGGCCCCTTGTACAAATGTACTATTTGACTGGGCAAAACCACCCCAGTCACTACTGTTAGGTTGACCTGCCATGATTTTCAGTAATACTTGCTGGCTTTTCAGATTCTTCTCTTCTCAGCCCACAGGCTTCTGTTGTTTTCCTCCACTTCTTCCTGCACTGAAATGGGTAGCATGTGCATCCTGTGGCTGTTGGTGGCTTGTCCCATTTACTTCAATTGGATTCATATCACCTCATTTTGTTGTAAGTGTAGTCCATACGTTTTTAATTTTACTATGTAGGTGCTCTGGATTTTTTAATGGGAGAGTTGGGCACATTCTAAGCTTTGGCTGCTACCACCATGACCATCTCTGCTGACCACTCACTCTCCTTCAATTCCTTTAAAGAATAACTTTTTTTTGAAAATCCTTATAAACTTCTCTGCTGGAAGGACTAGTTTTTCACAACAGTCTTGCTTCAGTTTGAGCAAAGTATCTAGGCTTCTGTCAGGATTTGGCTGAAGTAAAAGGTTGTTAGATCATGCAGATCTTCCAGTTGTTTTCCAGCCCATTTATTCTGGGTGGAGTCCACGTGGCTGACTTTGTATTTCCTTTGGAACTACATCTTAAGATCTTTTCCTGCCAAGTGCTATATGTCTACTGTGGACACTTAATACATGTTGCTTAATTGGTTAGCTGTTGAGGTCTTGCATTTCCTTCTCATTGTTTTAGAACTTCAAGATAAATTTAGATGTATTTAAACTGGAAGTTTAGTTTTAATACAAATTCAAGATACATCATCATATATCATATCATATCATATCATATCATATCATATCATATCACATCACATAATATCCTTATTAACTGTAAAATTCAATGTTAAAAGCATCTTTACAAATCCTCTAACTAGGCTTTTCCATGTAGGCTCTATGGTATTTTGTTCCAGGTAATTCTTTGTCATGGGGGCCGTCCTGTGCATTGTGGGATATTTGGTATTATCTCTGGTCTCTACCAACTAGATGTAAGTAGCACTCCCCTCCCCCTCCTCCAGTTATTACAACCAAAAATGTCTCCAGACATTGCCAAATGTAGGAGGGTAGGGAAGATGGGGATGGGATGAAAAGGGCTCATCCTGCTGAGAACTATTGGTCGAACATATCTATCACTATAATTGCTGAACAGACCAAGAGAAGAACAATCACTTATATAAGGTCACAGAGCTGTGTCAAAGCTGTTTTCTAGACTCTCCTGGAGGACATCATTATAAAACATAATTATGGTCATTTTTGAAACTGAATGTTTAAAAGATTTTGGAAATCAGGATAAAGAACTTTTTGGGAACCAAATTATTCTTTAGATTATTTCTACTGTGGATATTTATTGCAAGAAGTGCTTATGGTTGGCTCTTGGAATGAGGTCTAAAACCCTATACAGGCATGTCTTTGGACTTTGCAAAAATTTGAAAAATAGTTGTTTGGGTAATAGGATCCTGTGGGTGCTTTGTTGTTTTGTAAGAGGATTATTTTGAGAGTGCCTTCTTTTTTGGGATATTCTTTAATAGAGTTGGTGAAAAAGAAGAAAACAAAACAAAACTGGTAAGTACTCACTATCTCTAAAGACTACTAGGAAAGTAGCCAAACCTGTGAAGGAACAGCAATACTAGCATCTTTTTAACTGATGGGAAGAATCTTAAACCAATTTGGTAATGTATTTATCTATCACCATCTACTGAAGATTTTTGATAACATCTTGTTCCAAATCCTGTACTATTTTAAAGAAATTTGGCCAAAATGAGAAATAGGGGTGGTGGGGGGAGAGATGAAAGCATATGTACATTAATAAGTTCAAAATAGGTTTATCACTAAATATTTTTATGGTAACCTCAATGACTCTTTTTGGTATTTTATTGAATATTGCTGTTTTCCTTCTTCTGTCTTTTTCAAAGCTATAAGTTTTGAATACATTAGAAGAAGAATGTGGAGAAGACTTTCATAAAGGTTTTCTGCAACTTAGGCTGACCTGTAATTTCATGTATACTTTTTAGAGATTATAGGATGGTATAGATACACAAAATGTTGTGTGTGTGTTTTTTTAATTCAGCAAAGCTTCTCTATAATGCTATCCATGTGTGTCAGGCAATGGTATTGTCTCCTAGGTAAGGTCCCTTAAAAAGATACCTTTTCATTACTATAGAAATTAACAACTTTCCCCTCTTGAGAATCCAATATAAATGCTCCTTATGTTTTGTTTCACTTAGTGGCAAATTGTGTTTGAATAATTTAGAGGGAAAGAAATTGAAAGAGAGGGCAAATACATTTGTTGAGCCCACAAAAATATATACTCTCTCTCCTGTAACACTTAAAATAACTCTAGGAGTAGTGTTCTTATCTCCATTTTCCAAATCAGGAATTTTCTAATATGTTAATAATATCCTATAAGTGAAGTTCTTACATTTGCTATAGACATTGACAGTGTATTAGGTTATTACCTCAAAGAGTTGTTGTAAGAACTGAATAAGATAATGCAACAAAACACCAGACCCATGCAGACACTCCATCAGTGCTTGGTCCCTTCTCTTCACCACAGAATCCTTTCCTGAACCAGCCCCTGCTGCTCATGTGCCCATTCTTGACACCTACCAATGACTGGCATTTGCTGGAGCCAAAATCTTTAGCAGCTATTCTTGTTCTGCTGGGATCAGGCCGCTCCAGCCCAAGCATAGAAATATCTGTTCATTGAAGTAATCAGTGACTTCTGAGGTAGCTCCAATTCTGAAGCCTTCTGTATGAAATTAGGTTACCAAGGACTCAAAGCATTAGACATTTCATTGACTATTTTAGGAGGCAATAGAAGGAGCATTTTGGAGGGGGGAAAAAGTGGTAGGGAGGGGGAAATTAACATTACAGAACCATTTTCTTGGTGAGGGTACTCTTCATTAATATTCATAGAACCCACTTCAGAGCTTTGGGGCTGAGAGACTAAGACTTTCCCAATATTCAAGGCAAATCCTGTGTTCAGGTGCTCTTATAGATCTCCCATTGAGTTATAAAAACTAATTTTATTTCATTGAATTTGTCATGCAGCTCTTTCCTGATGAATATATGTCAGAGCGAGAAACAATTTACTGTACTTTCCTTTTTTTATTTTTAATTTCAATGCTATTTCCCCCATGCATTTGGGAGATGAATCTAAGCTTTTCAATATGTACAGTTCTGTGCATTTTAACAAACTTTAAATATGCCTTCCTGCTTTCTAGTATCATAACTGCTGCATGCATAATAATGAAGAATTGAGAACAGGGGAAAGAGAAAAGCTCTTATATGGCAATTATGCTTGAGAAAGGAAATTTAGCTTTCATCAAGTTTACTAATAATCCTGAATCTTCATATGAAAATGTGACTCATTTCTCTAAGATGCCTACCATGTACATTTTAGAATATTAAAAGGGAAAAAAACCAGCATATATTTTCTTTCCTACATTCCTCCCCCACCTTCATTGTAAACAGTTTAACATATAACTGTTGATATTGACAAACTTCAGGGCTGGGTTAATGAGCGCTGATTTTCTATGCAGAAGAAAAGTGAAGAAGGAATAGAATTCTTATATCTTCATTTCTGAAAGGAAAGTTATCAAGGCTTTTTGATAAGTTATGTTTTTTACCTGTCAGTGATAATCTATTTAAGGAAGCATATTGGGAATCATAAAGTGCTGATCAAATATTAGTACATCCAGCTAAAGGTTGATTATTTTTAATACAAGTTGAGTTTTATCCAGGCCTCACACACTGTTACTGTGGGGTACAGAAAATTTACTTGATTCAACTCATTGCAACTCTAATATTCTCCTGCCCTGCACACACACATTAAAAACAAAACAAACACAGTCACACCCAAGGGCTGTATCTAACATGCTCAGAAACAAATTGGTAAAGGACAGTCTCCAGCTGTCCTTCGATGCCTTTGTTCTTCTCCTAGGTCTCTCTCTCTCTCCTATTCGCTTTTGAGTTTCTCTGTGGCAGGGACATACTTGATTTGTGTTTGTATTCCCACCATCATCTAGCATATTAGCTGGCTCATCCTAGGTGAGCAGTAAATAACAGTTAAACTGAATTAATGGATTCTGCTTTGTCACCCAATATATTAGCAATGTCATCTGGAAATACTATCAGCAGCCTGTCAATACCTTCATCTTAGAGTAGTCCTCCCTTCCCCATGGTTACATTTATTGTGGCTTCAGCTACCCATGATCAGCTGTGATCCAAAAATATTAAATGGTAAATTCCAGAAACAATTCATAAGTCTTAAATTGTGCGCCTTTATAAGTAGCACAATGAAGTCTCCCGCTGACTTGCTCTGTCCAGCAGGCACATGGATCATTTCTTTGTCCATCGTATTCACACTGTGTATACAACCTGCCCCTTCGTCACTTAGTAGCCATCACTGTTAAACAGATCGACTGTTATAGTATCATGGTAGTTGTGTACAACTCACCTTTATTTTACCTAATAATGGCCCCGTAGCACCAGAGTAGTGATGCTGGCAATTCAGATATGCCAAAGAGAAATCATGATATTTCTCTAAGAGAAAAGGTATGTGTGCAAAGGAAAAAGCACAGTTTAAGGGTTCAGTACTGTGCTTGGTTTCAGGCATCCACTGGGTCTTGGAACATATTTTCCCATGGATGGCAGGTACTAAGGTAGTTAACAATGTAAAGATTCTTCCATGGGATTTAATCTTGCTTAGAATAGAGCAGCGATATTCAACCTTTTTCATCTCATGGCGCACATACACTAATTACTAAAATTCTGCGACACATAAAAAATATCCTTCTTGCCCATCTGACAAAAAAAATATAGGTATAAATATGATTGATTTACAATGATGGGTATTGTTGTGTTGTCTGTTGTTTTTTTTTAATTTGACAGTCTAACGGAAAAGAGGTCAGTGCTCCTGACTAAATAGTCAGGTACTGCATGTTTTAAAAATTCTTACAGCACACTAGTCGAAAATCTATAGACTAGAGCCTTAAGAATGTATGAACAATGATGTTCCTTACAGATTCCAGACACTTTGTGTCATTTTTGTTAATGTGGACTGTGGACTCAGACATCTCTGGGTGTGAATCCAGATCTTGCTGCCTGGCTGTGATGTTGCCTTAACTTTCAGGGCCTGAGTTGGAATTGCTCACTAAATGTATGTTGAAAGAACTAATAAATTAATGATATCTAAATATTTTTATTATCCCTAAAGTGGGGAAAACAATATGTACCCAACAGTGCTGTTAAATACCCTATCTGGCAAACTCAGGAAGGTAGAACATTATTTAGATGTTGTACAAACAATACTTTTGCACATTCACCTGCCATTTCTACATACTCGAATTATCTACATTTCTACATACTTGAATTATCTCTTTACATATATTTTTTAATTGCTGGGAAGGGTTAACCTGATATTATTTTGTACTAGTACTAGAGGCCTGATGCACAAAATTCATGCAAGAGTAGGCCTTCACAGCCCCAGCTGCCTTGGCCCTCACAGACCCGGCTTCGCCCAGAAGGTCATCTGGATGGTGTTCCACTGTTTGGCCATTCAGTCAATTTACATATTATGCTTTTATTATTATAAATATGATCCCATGTGTTCCTAAAACATATTGTTTAATTTAACCTTCACAGAAACCATCTGATATTATTATCGTACATATTTTAGACACTAGAAACCTGAGTCCCAGAGAGAATTTGAGGCAGTAACCCAAGTATTACTAGAATCTAGATCTTCTGACTTAAAATCTGGTAGGCTTTGCCCTTGTCTGGTTGTTTTCTTAGTGATCAGTATTTCTAAAACAAACCAACCATTTATTTTTCTCTGCATCCCAGTTCTTTTTGATGAAACAAAAAGCAAAGGAAACTGAAGTTCCAAATTATGTATAGCTTTTATGCTAATACATTTAAGTTACTTTTTTTGATCTTGATAATGTGTTTGTGGGTGGAATAAGGAAGAAGAGAAATGAAAAAGCAGGCCATTAAGCTTGACAGGTGTGTTTGTGTTTGCAGCTGCTGCTGTGCACACAGGGCTGCAAGGAGACCCAGCTCACTGGCAGACTAACTGGCCTCATGGTCACTAAATATGTTGGATCTTAAGAGAACCACAGTTTCCCCTGTGGGTGTTTGAGGACTTGCTAGAACACGAGAAAAGTTTAGAAGAAACATGAAAGCCCTGGTCAATCTAGGATTCTTCAACCTAAAGCAAAGCCACTGCCCTCCTCTTTCCTTTCTTTTTTGTTCTTCTTTTTTATCTTTTTGTTTTTAAAAAAATCTTTATTGTTGAAAGTATTACATATATATACCCTCTTCCTCCCACTGACCCCTTCTAGCCCTCCCTTCCCCCACCCCAGCCCTTCACCATCCTATTGTCTGGGTCCATGGGTTGTGCATATGTGCATACAAGTTCTTTGGTTGATCTCTTCCTTTCCACCCACCCGCCCACCCCTGCCTTTCCTCTAAGATTTGACAGTCTGTTCCATGCTTTTATGTCTCTGGATCTATTTTGTTCAACCATTTATTTTTATTTTTTTCATTAGATTCCACAGATGAGTCAGATCATGTGATACTTGCCTTTCTTTGACTGGCTTATTTAACTTACACTATACTTTCTAAGTCCCTCCATGCTGTCTCAAAGGGTAAGAGATGCTTCTTTTTAATAGCTGCATAGTATTCCATGGTGTAAATGTACAACAGCTTTTTTATCCACTCATGGGCACTTGAACTGCCTGCTTTTCCATGTTATACATGTTGAGACCCAACGGACTCAGGTAAGAAGTTTAGCTATGGTGCGGCTGGGGGAAGGTGGGGTAAGAGAAAATACTGATAGTTTCAAGCAGTGGAACAGAATATAGGTTAAAAGCATGGATTCTGGAGCTAATTGAGCACCTACTATGTGCAAGATACTGGGGATATGTTAGTGGAAGAATATCCCTGCTCTCATGGAGCTTACATTGAGGGAAGAAACAAAAAAAAATAGAATAAATAAGTAATAGAGCATATTAGAAGATTTTAAGTGCTGTGGAGAAACATTGGTCAGGGAGGGGGACAGGGAGTGCTTTTTCTTCTTCTTTGGTCCATCCTGGCAAGTTTTCATGATTCAGCTTTCTAATGTGTCAACTTCTAATTCCTCGGTTGCCTTGGTTCTCCTCTACCAACTCTGTCCCCCTCGTGTTTGTTTGTTTTCCAGGAAAGAGCAGTTCTCATAGTTTGCATCTGGTGTGGACAAAGATAGTATTCACCAGCATGGCATGAATTTAGGAGTGAATAAAGAAAAGAAATGAAAAGAAAAGAATTAGAGGTAAGCAGGCATTCAAACCTGCATGAAAATTAGGCTTTTTTCTTTCTTTTAGTTCGCTATTTCCTGCATGTTATATGTCAATAATATTGAATTGGATTGTGATTTATTCACCAAATTCTGCTAGGCAGATGTTGGGGGTCCAGAGAGGAAAGACACAGTTGTAGAGAACCTTACCACCTCATGCAGCGATATTTATATTTTCCATGTATATCTTTCCTCTTTTCTAAAGAGGTTTAGGCATCTGTCATTCGAATGGTGTGAACACCACACACCAGTGAAAGGAAGCCAGGCCTCTGGTGTGTGACTAGGGTCAAACAATCCACAGCCTCCAGTTTTCCAGCAGTTCCAGCCAAAGCGGAGAAAAAACACCCACCAACTTATAAAGGAGATGAAGCATTCCTTTAATCCAATTTCTTAGAGAAATTCTTCATGTTGGAGAGTCAACGAGGAAACAGAAAACAGCAGAGTGAAGAAGTTCCGCATTAATAGCTTTTGGAACAAATGCAGATTGTTGTTGTTGTTGGGTGTGCTTAAGGTGGCTAGGAATCTTTTATCCATTCTTAGATTTTGAGGAAGAGGTTAAAGGACAGGGTCTTGGACCTGGTTGAAACCACATGGAGCTACAGGATCTCCTTTGCAAAGACAGGCAAAAACCAGGGGCTTTGAAAGAAGTGGAAAAGCTAATTTTTTTCCACCATTCCCCAGGACTACCCTCTACTCTTGGCCATTCATGTCAGCTTTGACCATGCTTCCAAGTTAGAAGTATATGTCACACACCACACACACACACACACACACACACACACACACACACACACCCCTGAGGCAAAAATTCCCCCAACTTTCCAGACTAATATTTTCTCATATTATGAACGAGACACTGATTTTTTAAATTGTGTTCAATTCTACCTTTCAATTGATGCTGTACCAATTAAAAATTAATTTCAGCCCTGGCTGGTGTGTGCAGTGGTTAGAGCATTAACCAGGCACCAAATGGTCACGGGTTGGATTCCTGGTCAAGAGCATGTACCTGGATTGCAGGTTCTATCCTAAGTCCCAATTGGGCAGTTGCAGGAGGCAGCCAATTGATGTGTCTTTCCCACATCAATGTTTCTCTCCCTCCTTCCTTCATTTATTCCCTTTCTCCCTCTCTCTTTCCCTCCCCCACTCCATCCTTTCTACTCTCTTTAAAAGTCAATGGAAAAATATCCTTGGGTGAAGATTAACAACCAAAATTAATTTCAGATCCCACAAATTGCTTACAATCTGTAATTTGAAAAATAATACTTTAAGTCATTTGTTTTCAATGAGAATATCATTTCAAACTTTACCCACCTGTATATCCCTAGATGATTTGCTGTGTTAGGAGGTAAAATCTCCCTAAATGATTCCATTGGCCTCCTCCCCATCCAAAGTGACAGATGCCAGAAAAAAAGAAAAAAAGGGAAAATCACTTCCTAAGGCTCAGAGCAGAGCTGGTTTCCCATATCCTGGGGTGTCATCTTCTAATAGAAGACATTCTGGATTCCAATTAAGACATGAGCTATTGGACTACCACAGCTTTCAGGAGACAAGAGTTCTGTGACTTGAGTAAACAAGTCTCTCTCAATAGAGAAGTGGATTTTGCTAGTGGTAAAGCAGGCGAAGGTCATTCCAGGCAGAGGCCAGTGTGAGCCAAGACACATCTTGGAAGGCTTGGAGGGCATGTTGGACCTGAAGGAGAAGAGGCAGAGAGAGGTTGCAGGGCAGGTGGCCAAAGGCCTTACCTCAAGGTTAAAGGTTTAGACTGGCCCAGGGGCAATGGAGGGACAACCGTGCTGAAGCAGAGGGGAAGTGCACTCTTGGTGCTGAAATGCGAATGGTGCTGATTGCTCTGGGCCCTGAGTCTCCTGGGGAAGTAAACAACACATTTTCTGCAGAGCCTGAGGGGGCTCTGGCGACAGTGTGGGAAGTGCTGACTAGTTGCTGGAGGGCAGGCAAAAAGGAGCCAACCAGTTATGAGTAAGGAAATCAAATGGAGTCTAGCTAAAGATGAAAAAGTATTAATTTGTCCTATAGCTAATTTGCACAGTCATACCAACCTTTTGTGGCAACATTCAACAATCAAGGTGAAGTCAACTTATACTATTGATAACTGATCATTTCATAGACACATGTTTTTTTTTTATTCCCCCTCCCCCTAGTCCACCAAATGCCTGTCACTCATCTTTGATTAAGATTTATGATGAAAGCCAAACATATGCTGTTGTGTCCTGAAGGGGTGGAGGTGGAAATATTAACCATGAATAGACATTATGCCTTTTTGACAAGAGACAAATGTTTCATTCAAATGCTGCATTTCGCATATTGGAAACTGTAATGAATTCTTGTGCACCTCTCTGCCTAGTTCACAATGTCAGGCCCAGGCATTGAAACACCCCAGGCTTTCCTCACAAAATTAAATTTAATGTTACACCCTCCAGTAGAATGGTGCATAAATCAAGCATTTGATTTGCATGGACTATAGCAACCAGCTCCCTTTTGGACAAATATAAACCCAACTCTGAATATTATGTCAGGGACAGGAACAAAGCAATCTAGGACTTCCAATAAAAGTCTGGTACCAAGTGTAATTCATGCTGGTATTACACTGCTCTGTGTCAAGCCTGTTATTAAAACTCTTGTTTTAACCTCCTTTTTTCATTTCAAAAGAAAATGTTTTTCTTGACCTTCCTGTATTCAGAATACCAGTGCACAGTCAAACCAGTACTATTTATAAACTGGTGTCTACTAGTGACAACAATGGGCATATTTATTTCCTTTTGCCGCCTATCCCTGTCCAACATAGAATATGGGAAGGGGTACATATGAGTAAGCAAACGGAAAGAAACTAAACAAAGGGCATGGAGTAAAATACACCAGGGAAGATTAGGTAACATGGATATGTACTAATGTTTTACCTCTGGCCACAGTCCCAAGAGAATGCTAGGAACAGTTTCAGAGAGACAAGTTTAAAAAATGACTCAATAGCCCAAATTAATGTACATTTGGATGCAGAACATGAATTCAATTCAAGAAAAGTGATCCTAAATATGCGCCATTTGGTCTTGTTTCTGGCCTCCAGCATATGCGGGTTATGCATTTTCCTTACTCATGTTTTCCCCATCACAGGGTATCTGAACCATTTTTTACTAAAAGTATAATTACTGTGATCTGAAATTGAGTAAGGCCCTAAGATAAGAAGCATTTTTAGAAATGCAAAATGAGTTCACGCTAACTTCCCAAAGAACATTAATAGATCACAGATTTGCACGTATTCTATGCTACATCAAGGCTCATCTTGTTTATTCTGGAATGCTGTAGACACAGTACAAACAGAGCCTGCTCCTAAAGCCAAGTGCATTTCCAAGAAGGCACAGCTGTCTGGAACACATAACCAGGTGAAGATGTGAGACTGAGAGCTATGCTGATGATTTGGTATCTGCAGCGTAATTTCTCCCAGCTGTCCACGAACATCTGTTGGAATTTAGAATGCTTCAGGTTCTGAATAGGTGGAAGCAGGTGTCTGGGAAAAAATAAATTTATGATGATTTAAGGCCAGTAAATTAGGATTTATCCACACTCATTTGTGAATGGAGAGTGTAAGGAAACATTTATTAAATGGATACAATATACCAGTCACAATGAAGGTACTATGGGGAATGGAAAAATGAATTATACTTCATACTATATATATATATATATATACATATATATATATATATATATATATGAATTCTATGGTATATAGAATTATTGTATAAAGTAAAAGTGTGTTAAGAGTACTAGATATAACTCTATGAGATATGAGAAAAGGATGCATTATTCCCAATGGGAGAGCATTAAGGAAGGCTGAGCAGGCAGGATTTGGCCATGCAAGGTAAACTGGGGCAGGAAAGGAATACCTAGTGAGGGTGGGGGAGGGGGTCATGGCCAAATGCTTAGAGAGGGGAAGTCCCATGCAGAGACCCTGAGTGATGAATAGTGACCAGTCCCATGTTACTGAATTACTGAGTGAATGAAGATGAGTGGAGGGAAATATGATCAGAAAGGTAGGTGGGATTGGGGAAGGCCACTAAACAGTGGACTCTTTAGTTTAGACTTCTAAAATTAAGCAATATGGAGCCATTAAAGGTTTTTGAGCAGGGAAATTACATGACCTAATCTATGCTTTAGGAAGATTACTGTGGTCATAGCATATAAAGTAGATTAAAGAGCAGAAAGACATGGTATTAAGGAGACACACCCCTTAAGCCCTAGAGAGAAGTAACGAAGGCCTAAACCAGGAGAGTAGCAGTGGGGATAGACAAGAAGTGACAGAGTATTATACAAGAACCCTGTTTCCCTGAAAATAAGACAGTGTCTTATATTAATTTTTGCTCCCAAAGATGCGCTAGGTCTTATTTTCAGGGGATGTCTTATTTTTCCATGAAGAAGAATACGGTACACATTTATTGTTAAATGAAAATAAAGGAAATTCATTACCTGTATATGGTACGATAGTACAGTAGTTGTCAACACAAACCAGATAAACTGTCAATCCTACAGTGTCAAGAATTTACTCATTTATTCAATGACAATCATGTCATCATCTTCTGGAACATCATCATAACAATCCAATTCCTGAATTTCCTGGTGAATTTCTTGTGACTCCATTTCTTTCAGAATCAGTGGACCAAATCTCTCCTGTTTAGCAATAGCACTGTCTTTAAATGAGTACTTCTTGTCAAGGTAGCCTGTTCGCAGTGCATTTGCAATACAACTGTCAGTGATTTTTCTCCCATGAATTCTTCACCCAAGCTACAACTTCTTGCAGTTTAGGTTTCACAAAGCTTCCACGCTGATTTCTCTCCATTCACACAGCAGTGACGTCAGGACTCCGCGTAAGGTCACTGGTTGGCCCTAGCGAGCAGTTTATGGTAAATTAATTTTCATTCTGAGACAGAGCCTGAGGACCTTATTTTCGGGGGATACCTTATATTTCACTCAGAAGGAAACCTGTAAGTGGGTCTTATTTTCGGAGGATGTCTTATTTTCGGGGAAACACGGGTAAAATCCACAAGACGTGACAGCAGATTGGTGAGCCAGAGAAGAGGGCTGATGGGGTTCAGGAAAGATTGCCCAGAATATGGCACTTTAGCATAGGGGATATTTAAGCTGAGTTTGAGAAAATGGCAGAAGCAAGGTCTTTGACCTTACTCTTCTTCCCTGAAACAGGCCATAAACCCTCAGGGGAGAAAGGCCTTCCCTACGTGGGGAGGAAAGGAACAACCTTATCTCCCAAGACAAAAGGATGCCAAGAAGAATCTCAACCAACAGGCCTTGCTAAAATTTTCCCAATTACCGTACTTAACTTCATGCTTCTGCACCTCTCATATTCCTCCACAACTGCGCACTCCTCCTCAAACCTAGCATGAAATACTCAGGCCTGTTTCTTTGGGTCTTTATTTTCTTGTGAAGCTTCCCATGTCACATAAAACTTACATTAAATACATGTGTATGCTTTTCTTTTGTCAAGTTTACTTTTCTGACCCTGGCATTAAAAATCTTGGGTAACTTTCTGAGGTTTTGATTGGGTGTACAGAAAAATCACAGAAAGTTAACATTAAAACGTCAAGAAAACCCTTACATTAGGTATTTTTCCCTTTTTCTTAAAAAGATTTTTTTGTAAGACAGACTGTAATGCAGATGCTTGATATCTTTTACCTGACCTAGAAATGTAATGTAAAGACACCCACAATTGTAGACTCTCTATTCTACACAGTAATAGGGATAAAGCTGAATGACTTATGCTGAATTGGAAGAAGAGGAGACATAAAGTGTTTCTAAATGATCCCTGTGGCTATAAAATCAGCGTCAGCGTTATTGGCATCTGTCATTCTGATGATTTCACTCATATTTTTAGAAGTCGTTACAGAGAGCCAGAGTGTAGCAGGTCCCAAATAGAGCAAATAGATAATTTCAGGCACACCAACCTCATTGATCACAATTTAAAGATTCGTGTTGGAATAGAATAATATCTAGTCTAACCCAAGTTTATTTTAAAAGTACAGTCAGTCCCCTTCATGGGTAAGGTGTTTTCTAATTGACTGAAACACTAAGCCAGCCTGTCAATACTCATACGGAGAAAACCAGTGCATCCCCCCCACGTCATCTCTCAGGCCAAGTGATTAACTGTGCATCGGTCATTTAGCATAATAAATGTGAAGTCTGAGCAATTGAGTGTTGCCACGGACTTCTGCTGTGGAAATACATGCTCTCTTACTTTGGCATGCTTAGAGCAGACTCAAAGCATTTCATTCAAGAATGTTAACGAACAAACAAGCACTTATTTTGTTCTGAACTAGTCTTGATGAAGTTGATCCTACCCACCAGGCAATATGCTGCTTAATATGACTACCCTCGGAATTGAAAATGAGTCCCTTTGAATGGGAAACAAAAGTGATTCTTTGGTGCTCATTAGGATTCCATTTTCTAAAAGTTGACATGTACCAGCTTTAAAGAGTGTGACTTCTAGTTTGGGAGGAATCATGTGAACCCCAGAAACAGAGACTATGGAAAGAACAAAGACTCCATTTTGAAAATGTCTTCTTTGTTTCTGGAAATCAACGAAAAAAGAAAAACAGACACTGCAATTGCAAAATCTATTTATTACTGAACAAATGCTACAAAAGCCCTTGTTCACTCCTAAGATTCTTCAACCTATTAAGGAAATGAGTTATGTTTAATTTATCTTTCAGGTTTCTGATTTTGTAAATTTATTAAAGCAATGAAATAGCTAGTGTAATCCAGTTATTAATTCTCGTTAATGCCTCTGCCTAGATTATTTGATCTAAGTTATTGCTTCTGTAAAAGAAGTATAGTTTCATATAAAACAAAGCAACTCTTTGATCAAATTAGGTGATATAATTTGGAGCAGGGCATATTGAAATCAGTGTCCTCACATCTTCACTCATCATCGCCAGAAATTTGTCTCTGACCTGCTATACCAGTAGTTGTGGGTCTTGAGCTATTTAAGCCTGATTAAGGTATTTGTTATGCATTTGACAGTACACAATAGTGCACGATGTCAATTCTCAACTGTCATCATCATGATTAAAAAGCGTAGAAGAGAGTGACCCTTATATGGAACAAGTTGTAATAAATAATAAGGATGCCACAAAGCTCTAATCCAATCACAGAGTTTAGCCAAACTGAATAAAAACTGTGGCAAGATCTTTAACCAAAAACAGTTGCTAAGCAAATGATACTAGATTCTCTTATTAATAAAAATTACTTTCTGATGTCCAGCTATGTTATATCCTCAGTTTTTAGGGGCTCTTTCTATGAATACAAATAAGAAGAATGCAATTTACTTTGAAGAAGCACCCCACATGACCTCCTTGTTAAAGGTTGGCTTATTGGAAGTTTTTTAATTTGAAAAATAATTTAAGTTGAGAGAGGCAGTTCAATCAAAATTCCTGCAAATGGAAGACTTCAGCATGAGAAGAAATGCTTAAACTGCTATGTTGAAAAAATATTACAGGCTTTTTTTTTTTACAGGCTTGACAAATGTTCATTGGTCCTTTGCTTGTTGGTCTTAAGAAGGAGCCCAGGGACAGCAATCAAAGCCAGCCTCTCCTTTTGAGAGCCCCAGAGAGTGTCAGTATAATGTCAAACAACCAGTCTGACCAACTTATTCATTAAATTGCCTGAGAAACTCTTGCTCTGCTGAGGCCCACTTTTTAACAATGATGAATCAAACAACAACAGCAGCAACATCAGGAAGGACAACTGCAGTTAAAACAACATCAATTCAACCTCAACTTTTATTAAGAGTCTACCTTGACCCAGGCACTGTGTTATAAACTTTGCATGGATCATCTCTTTTACTCCAAACATCACCAACAGAAATTGATTCTGTTATTACCTCTGTGTTACAAAAGTGGAAAAAGATAAAAGTAATGTGTTGGCTAATATGCGGTGGATTTGGGCCTCAAGATTCTGGCAGTCTAACTTTCATTCTTGTTCTCCCATTTGTTTATATTATGATCCCTCCTTAAATGTAAATTAGGTACACAGATTTGAAAAATAACTCTTATTTTAATTGTGGAAGAGAAGTCTCTTCTTTTACTTAAGATATCCTTAATGTTATTTTGTATATTTAATAATTATCATCAATTCATTTAAAAATATTTATTAAGCCTCTGCTATGTGTCTAGTATTTCTAAATTTAAGGAGATAAAAAAATAAGATATGGCCCCTGACTTTAGAAAATGCTTTGATGTCTACTGGGTTAATTTAAATTAAGGTGCAATGGATACCATTGTAATTAGCGAATTATTAGTAATAAAAAAGAAGCATAGGGAAGGCCAGGCATTATAAGCATGGCCATTTGGGCAGCTTCACCAGGAAGCTGCAACTTTGCACTCCCCCCGGAACCACTGGCTCATTCCCTGCACATGGACCACTGTGGGGAGAGGTCCAACAAAGAGGAGATAGATGAATATGCAGGTAAGTTGGGATAACATAGAGAAGATGCTTTGTCAGTCAAACCTGGAGACAGAGATCATTAGCCAGAATGGGCGGGTCAACTGCAAGCTTGACAAATTTGGGGATAGTTAATCCCCTAAACAAAGTAGCTCACTCTCTTGTTGCTGTTGGCCCTTGGCTCTTGACTCTCTTATGTTCTCCCATATGGCCAGTGGTCATGCAGACTCCACATCCTATGGAGTGATGACTGCAGCAGGAAACATAAGCTAAGCTAGTCTGATGTTGGACTGGACTTGGCTCCAACATGGAAAGGAAATTTTGGACACTGGCTCTGATTTTAACTCTGCTGAAACCCCAGGTACACTTCTTCTATGACCGGACTCACTTGTTCTCCTGTGTGAGTCTCAGAAAATTCTTTTTCTCAGGATATCACAAGAATTCCACTCCTATGAGCAACTGGTGGGGATGAGGACCTCTCCCCACCAGTAACACAACTGTATTCATACATCTATCTTTTATGCATAATCATGGTCTTCACATGGTCAATGTGATAATACCCCGCATTTATATGGAACTTGCTCATAATAAAATGCATTCAAATATATTGTTTCATCCATGTCTTACAACTTCTTATGAGGTAGGCAGGGTCAGCTTATAGTAGTACCACTAATTTATGGTTGAGGACATGATATTCACAAGGGGAAGTTCCCTGCACTTTGGTTTTCTGGATCTAATTCCTATTAATGAGCGCCAGCCCATTCCAATAACATCTACAGAGGCCTCTCCTATTTTGTCTTTGCTGCTACATATCAAAAGATGTATGAATTTTGCTTTATAGGTAATAGTCCTTTCCTTAAAGACATTTTATTATATTAGTTTATTTCAGATAGGCCTGACAGAAGTTGGTCTGACTTATAAAGATCTTTAGCTATAGTAGCAGGTCCATTTCCACTCATGATTCTGGCTGCCTGCTGAACTGCAGTGTGAGCAAATGAGATAAGTACAAAATATTCCTACACCGCTGGCTCCATGCTCTTCTCATATTCAATCATGAAGACTAATGAATCAGAGATGATTGCAGTGGTAAAAATCCCAATGCAGATTTTTGCTGTCTTTACTAATGAGAGAAAAATATAGTAGACTATTGGCCTAAAGGCTCCACATGCGATTCCTTTGTAACTTAGAGTGCATTAAAAAAGCTTCAGTCAGCAAGATAAGTTAATTTTTTTATGACCTTTATAAACTCTTTTAGCCTGTATCTCAGGAGCTTTTCTTAAAGATTAAATTTTTAAAAATCCTTTTAGCTCAGGCCGACACAGCATCTGAGTCTTTTTTTTTTTGCCACAAAGGCTACATCCAAAATCTATAAAGAAATTCTGTTCGTGACAATTATTGTCAAAGTAATGATGAGGTAACATGTCATTTTTTAGTTTTTACTGTTCTTGCCTCTACGATAGTAATCCAATAGAGCTCACTTCTTCTTAATGTAAAAGTTGTATAAAGGATGCATCATTCCAGGTTGAGTTTGCCTGCATTTGCAAATTCTTGACAAAGCAAATTGAGTTGTCATTGGTAGCACCTCTTTCACATGATGATCATTGAGTTAAAGTGGGGTCGGTAACACAGATATTAAGCTTTCCTTAAAGGAAAATAATCCTCACCCTTGTATTAATATATCATTGAGTCCATGGGCTTTTGTAGACCTTATGGCACAATTACCCAAAGGTGATGGGCATAATTTTGCAGGGGGAGGAATGCTAGAGTAATGTAGGGCTCTTCAGTAGAGGCATCACATATCTATCACATGAAACACATAGTTCCTTTTAACCTCTTTGGTTGTAGGGTATGAGTTTCATTTAAACACTGTATTTTTGACTGGCTGGATTGGAGACTACAAGAGTCATCATCCTAGGCATCTGTCACTACTTCTATTACATCCAACCTGCTGACCCAGAAAATCTGTGGTTGACACAATTGATTTCTCTGTAAGATTCATTCAGCATTTATTTTGTTTTTGACATCCACCTACAAGGTTCTACAAAACTCAGTTCTTACATCTCTGTGTCAGAGAAACATAGCCTTTTATAAAAGGGGCATATCCTGAGGGGCTGTAATAAAGTATGAATCTTGTATAAAATAATTTACTGAATTAATTGGGCTTATTAAGATTATATATATCCCTGAACAGGCATCTTCATCTCTTTCTCTCTTCTTTTTCTTTCTAAAAATCAATTATATATATGAACCTTGGTGACTATGCCACTAAGGACATGAATGCCAGCTTCATTAGAGTTTTGCCTTTGGGAATAGCATAATCATCAACAACAATTAATGATGATGATGATAGAGAGAAAAATTAAAATTAAAAATAAAATAAAGAGAAAAGGTTTGAGTCACAGACATACTTTTGCCCTATCAAACTTTACCCTGGATCAACTCTTAAATCTCTGTCCCATGTTATGTTTTTTCTTTCCCTCTTGGAATCCTTTCTCCCAGGTCCGAGAAAGCAGCTTGGTTTCAAGCTAAGATACACAAACCACATGCTTAAATAGATGTTTGAAAGTTATCTATTACTTTCCATCTGTGCTACTTCATTATATAGAAAGGTTACATGATTTTTTCCCCAAAGTGCCAGATTCAAAATTCAGCCTCAATTGTTTATCTTATAAATAGATTGACATATTCCTATGTTCTCTAAAATCTAATGATCTGGCTTAAACATGCATCATCCTATGAACTTTGCTGAGAAATGACCAATAGGATAGAAGAAGGAGGTTTGTATAAAATTGCAGTAATAGTTTTTGCTTACTGAATGCACATATCTAAGCAGATTAAATTCATTTCCTTTTATCCCATTAGCTGAGACTTTTCAGCTTGGCCTGACCCTCAGGTCTACTTAATATTTAAGGTATTTCATTGTTTTTCTAGTTATCAATAGCCATGCTTTATTTCTATTTTAGTAAATTAATGGGTAAATGCAGGAACCACATTTTCTAGAGAAATTCTCTTTTTGGTTTGGCATGGAACAGTATAAAATGTTTTGTTAGCCATATACATGACCAGGCAGAAAATTCTTAAATGAACATCCTTTATACATTTGTTCTGATGCTACTAATTATTCTACCTACTGCATAACAGGAAGTGAGGGAGTGTAATGGTTTTGGTGAGGAAACAGCATCCCTGGCTCTATCAAAGATGAGACCCTTCCAGGGATCTTGAGGCTGACTTTTACTGTAGTGCCACCATGAAAGATCTGAAGATCATTATTTACTGGAAAAAAAGGAACAAGGCAGAAATCGATTACTACGACACTAGATTTATGTTTCCATTGCTCTCTATATACATCCCTATTTGTCCTAACTTCATGGGGAAGATATTTAATACATAATGGAAGGAGGCTGTTGCTTTTGATTTATTTTTTGTTTATTATTTTTGGCATTCCATGGAGAAATTCTGGAAATCAATACTGTGTGTGTGTGTGTGTGTGTGTGTGTGTGTGTGTGTGTGTGTGTGTCTTGAGTATTCTAGGCACAGTGTAGGTTTAAGGTTCTGAAGGGCTATAGAAACTTCCTCTACTTGCTGAATCCTCCTTTAATAAGCAAATAATATTATATACTCATACAAGAGAGTTTCTTATCTTTCTTTGCATGTTTTATGTGACATTATGAGAATAAATACAAAGGCTAATTTAGCCATAATTACCATAAGATGATTTTTTAAGTATTTAAGTTTATAGACTATCTCCTCTTTCCTAGAGCAAATAAAATGACTCTCACTAATTCCAGTTAACTCTTTCTTAGCAATTTATTAGAACATTAAAATATATCTTAGGTCCATGCAATAGATGAAGGCACAAATACAGAGATATTATGGAGTTTTAAATTTATTTTGAGTGAATAAGGATGGTTGGTGATGTGTATAAGGCAAGATGGACTATATGTTTAAATATTTTATAATTAAGCATTTGGACTTTAAAGAATATATAGAAAGAGAGTCAATCAACACTAATTTATCAAAACCCTGTGAACAGAAAACTATATATAAAGGAAGGGATGTGTTTTTGTGGACTGACTCCATGCAAAGAGAATGAAAATGACAAGACTGTTCAATGTATAATAGAATAGGATGGACAGACAGAGCTGGAATACTTTTGAAAAAAAATAAAGAATATATATTTTTAAACCAGATTGTTAGTTTTGTAAACATTGGAGTGACATGGTGTTTAAGGTCTGACCTGAGAAATAGTTATGTCAAGCATTGGCACTACAATTCTACAAATGAGGAAACAAATTCAGAGATGTCCCATAACAGTATTAACAGAGACATAAAACACAGATTTGGGGGTAGAAATTGGTAACCTTCTGATAAATAAATTCCCTTTGGGATTTGTTGACTGTTACATGTAAAGGAACAGGCTTCTTAATGAAACTCATACCCACCTCTGCCTGTCCCCGCCCCCTTATCCCTTACCTCGCCCCCTCCACCCCCGGCCCCCCCTTCAGTAAATATGAGAACTGAAAGGAGAATTCAGGAACAGAGTGGTTGCTTACCAGATGGCCCTGACTTGACCACGAGTTTTGCCTTCTTATGCATTTGACCTCTCATGGATCTGCTTCTCATGGATGGAGTGTTCTCATGTTGAACCTCTCTGCTCCCTCTAGGTCAAGGGTCCATATGAAATCATCCACTCAAGCATGAACAACCCTTATACTTGGTTACCTCTAACCAAGATGATAAAGTCTTGGTTTTCAAAATTAGGCTTGCTAAATACTAAAGACAAAAGGAAAATAGAGAGAATTTAAGAAGTTGATTTGAAAAAGAATGGGTTTTGGCCATATCATAGCAAACTAGTTTCCAAGACTTAGATTTTGCCTCAATATATACGTGGTCTTCTAAGAAAACTACCTCTATTCATAGAGGGCAAGTGAACCTATACTTAAAATTTTCTTAAAAACTTCATTTTTAGCTGCTAACTTATTTTCACCTGGTTGGCCCCATTATTACCACTAATCCAGAACTGGTTCTTAGCAATATTGTCCTTATTTTGTGGTCCTGAGTTCACCATCCAAAGTCAAGGCTCCTTCCATCACCATTTATCCCCTTTTACCCTCTTCTACCTCCTCCCCACTTGCACTCTTGTAATCAGCGTACTGTTGTCTGTGCCTAAGAGTTTATTTTCTTAATCCCTTTACCTTTTTCTCCCAGCTCCCCAAACCGCTCCCTTCTGACATCTGTCTATCTGTTTTCTGAATCTGAGTCTATTTTTATTTTGTTTATGTTGCTCATTAGATTTGACATATAAGTGAAATCATATGGTACTTGTCTTTCTCTGACAGGCTTATTTCACTAAGCATAATACTCTCTAGGTCCACCCATACTGCTGCTAAAGATAAGATTTCTTCCATTTTTTACAGTGGAGTAGTATTCCATTGTGCAAATATACCACAGCTCTTTAATCCACTCATCTACTGATGGTCATTTGGGCTGCTTCTAAATCTTGGCTATTGTAATTAATACTGCAATGAGTACAGGAGTGGATATATTCTTTCAAATTAGTGTTTTTGGTTTCTTCGGATATATTCCCAGCAGTGGAAATGCTGGGTCATGAGGCAGTTCCAAGTTTTATTTTTTTAAAGGAACTCCATACCGTTTTCCACAGTGGCTGCACAAATCTGCATTCCCACCAACAATGCACAAGGGCTCCCTTTTCTCAACATCCTCACCAACATTTTTATTTGTTGATTTATTAATGACAGCCATTCTGACAAGTGTGAGGTAATATTTCATTGTGGTTTTAATTTTAATTTCTCTGATGATTAGTGATGCTGAGCGTCTTTTCATATGTCTGTTGGCCATCTGCATGTCCTCTTTGGAAAAGTGTCTATTCAGGTCCTTTGCCCATTTAAAAATTAATTTTTTAATTGGTGTTGAGTTGTACAGGTTCTTTATAAAATTTGGATATTAACTCCTTATAAGATGTATCATGGGTGAATATGTTCCCCATTCAGTGGACTTTTATTTTATTGATGGTTTCCTTAGCTGTGTAAACTTTTTAGTTTGATATACTCCCATTTGTTTACTTTTTCTTTTGTTTCTCTTGCCTGAGGGAATCAAATATTGCTATGAGAAATTTCCAAGATTTTACTGCCTATGCATTTGCCTAGGATTTTAATGGTTTCTAATCTTACATTTAAGTCTAATTCATTTTGAATTTTTTTCTTGTATATTATGTGAGAAGGTGGTCTAGTTTCATTTTTTTGCATGTTGTCCTTACACCATTTATTGAATGGTGTTTTCCCCATTGCCTGTTATTGCCTCCTTTGTCAAATATTAATTGATCATAAAGATGTAGGTTTATTTCTGGGCTCTCTATTCTGTTCCATTGATCTGTCTTTTTTTATGCAATCCCATGCTATCTTGTTTACTAAGTCCTTGTAGTATAGTTTGATATCAGGTAGTATGATCTCTCCAACTTTGTTCTTCTTTCTCAAGATTGCTGTTGCTATTTGGGGTCTTTGTGATTTCATATACATTTTTGGAATCTTTGTTCTAGTTCTGTGAAAGATTCCAGTGGAATCTTGCTAGGAATCTATAGATTGCTTTGGGTAGTATGAACATTTTAATGATATTAACTCTTCCTATTCATGAATACGGTATACAGTTCCACCTATTTAATTTTTTTAAAATTTCATCAGTGCCTTTTATATCCTTGGTTAAATTACTGCTAGGTATTTTATTTATTTTTGAAGCACCTGTAAATGGGATTGTTTTCTTAGTTTCCTTTTCTTATAGTTGGAGCAAGTAGCAGTGTTATAGAAACAATGAGTACTAAACATCACATTGAGATAAAATGGGATTAGGATTAAAAATGGCCAGCCCTGGCCAGTATCACTCAGTTGGTTGGAGCATCACCAGTGCACCCAAAGGTAGTGGGTTTGATTCCCTGTCAGGTCACATACCTGGTTTGATCCCCAGAAGGGGTGCGTACAGAAGGCAACTGATGGATGTTTCTCTCTTACATTGATCTCTCTCTGTGTCTGTCTTTCTCTTTCTCTCTCCACCTTCTCCTCTCTAAAAACAAAACAAAACAAAACAAACAGACAAACAAACACAACTGTATACTGAATTGGCCTCAGGAGGTACATGAACAATTTCTAAGGCTAGGTAATAACTGTAAGTTTGCTTGGATGAGCTTAAAAATAACAGCAGTTTGTGGTTATTGCTTTCTTTATCAAAGTGACTTCTATTTGAAAATAGCTAAGATATTTCTTAAACAACTTTTTTCAACATCCCCCAAAGTTAGTGCATTTTTGGGGGAGGGGCAATAGAATCATATTCTACTTTATTAAGAATGAAGGAAAGGGTTGAGTAAGAAACATTGATATGCCAAAACCGGTTTGGCTCAATGGATAGAGCATCAGCCTGCGGACTGAAAGGTCCCGGGTTCGATTCCGGTCAAGGGCATGTACCTTGGTTGCAGGCACTTCCCCAGTAGGGGGTGTGCAAGAGGCAGCTGATCGATGATTCTCTCTCATCAATGTTCCTCTCTATTTCTCTCCCTTCCTCTCTGTAAAAAATCAATAAAATATATTTTAAAAAAAGAAACATTGACATACTTTATTTTGCAAATTGCAACAAAAGTTTTCACTGAATTTTGAAAATATTTGCTTGCCAACTAAAAGTGGTTTGAGGAGCAAAAGTTTGGAACATATGTGACCCTCCACATACTATGATTTATCAGTTTAGCCCTACCTTCCAATAGTCAGTCTAGTTTGCACACACTCCTATGTAGTTGGTCATGCCACTAATTCAGAATGAAATGTTTGTTTTATTACCCACTGGTCCCTAAAGTTTGATTTTTTATGCCTATAGACACCTTTATGTTATGTTTTTATTATGAATGTTATTAAAAATGATAGTTACTAAATACTATGCATTTACTATGTACTATACCTTGCACTAAGTATATTACATGGACTGCTTTATTTGATTCTCACACACAAACAACTTATGAGAAATGTTAGCCCCATTTTATGGAGTAGAAAACTGAGACTCTACCATACAGCCACTAGGTGGCAGAATAGGGCCTTGAATCTGGGTATCTCTGGTGTGAAAATTCTTGCTTTTCACCACTATTTATATTACTCTTTAGTTATTTGTATAAGCAACTGTTAATATGTTCTTCCTTATACTTTAAGTTTTGGTGTTTAACTTGTAATTTCAATTTTGTTCTTATGCTGTACATGCATCCCTATTAATCTTAATAAATAATTGAGATGCTTATTAGGAAGATCTTATGTACTCTATTACTTTTTGAAATGCCAAGTTAATAGTAATGGAACATTACATGATATATTGAAACATCCTGGTAATCAAATTCCAAATTCAAAACAATCATATTTTTTAAGGAACAAAATGACAGTTATTAGTATATATTTCAGCAAATAGGAAGTTCCTAATTCCTTCTATTATTATTTATATTACCATGTATAAGATTCTTTTCAATAAAAATATTAAAAAAATACTCTGTAATGCACATTAGTAAATATTGGTTGTGTGCCCTATCCCATTTTATTTTATTTTAAAATATTTTTATAGAATTCAGAGAGGAAGGGAGAGATAGAAACATCAATGATGAGAGAGAATCATTGATTGGCTGCCTCCTGCACACCCCCTACTGGGGATCAAGCCCACAACCTGGGCACATGCCCCTGGCAGAATCAAACTTGGGAACCTTCAGTCCGCAGACTGACACTCTATCCACTGAGCCAAACCAGTCAGGGAAACCCCTACCCCATTTTAAGCACTAAAACAACTCAGCTGAAAATGTCTTTCATGATTCTATCATTTTCTAATTTCTGACTTAGATTTTCAATAAAAAGTTGAAAAGTGGGAAGAGTGGTACTTAAACAAATCAAAATAATGGAAGTGGGTAATTTCTGAATTTATTGACTTTCAATTTGAGAGATAAGGGTGTATTTGTTGGAAAATAGAACATTATAGGCCAAATGCCTAATTCACAGCTAAAGCCTCAATAGGTAAAGGAAAGCTATTAATCAGAATGTTGACCAGATTCCTGCAAAAAAAAAAAAAATTCCACAACATATGTATACAGATATTCCAGCCCCTCTGCCTGGTGTTGAGTTCCAGCTATTGGGTGTGCATCGGTTCTCCTTTGAACCATGCAATCATCGTTTTTAACCCTGCATTAAAAGAGCCTTATGTATCTTAGTCACACACAATAAAAGTTGCCCTGACTTTATACAGAATCAATAGACAATGTATTCTGAATAAAAATCAGGGCCCTCTAGGAAATACTATTTTACCCTGTATTCAATTTCTTTGTATTCTTCTTCATTAAACCCCACACCTCCGACTATAACTGTAGGTCTTTCTCAGGCTACATGCAGTACAGTTGTTCTCTTGAAAACCTCCTTTTCAGGTTAGCAACAGATCAGCAATAGGACTTTGAGAAAGGCACAATGACTGGGTCAAAACCCCCAAACCCATGAAACCCACCAAAAGTGGGCAAGTAGCAAAGCCAGCGTTTTCCTGTAGAGTGTGCTGATGGGTAGCAGAGGGTGGACATGGACACGCTGCATAGGCACATGGTTTTCAGCTGTAAGATCTCTCTCCTGGGGGCTGAGCTACCCTGCTGCCTGTCAAGCTCCCAGTAGCAGCGAAGAAACCTGCCAGGTTGTCTGTCCTTTTTCAGTCTTTGCCACATGTGGGGTGTTTTCAGGTTGTACAAGCTCTGAAAACACTAGAATTGGGTCCCACCATTTATCAATAACAATTTATAGCTCATATACAGCTTTCTGGAGAAGAGCAGGAATTCACTGAAGCCTAACAGTGCAGCCCGACAAAGGTTTGCTCCAGGCCTGGAATCGATGTCATCAGTGAAATTTATGGGAACGCCATGAAATCCTCTGAGAGGCAGTGGCATTCTCTGCAACCTTTCTTGGATCCCATCAATTATGGTTTAATAAGGTCCTTCCTGCCACAAGAAAAGGCTTTCATTCCTGCACCGCCTCTCTCAGGTGTGTCTGTCTCAATAATAACAGCTGTTTCTTAGTTTCTGGTGTGTTCCCTGAGAGGAGGCCTCCATGCCGTGTGTCTGTCCGGGTTCTGGTGAATCTCTGTGGTTTCTCTCACAGGGTCTGTTTGCTCAAGTGAATCTAGAGAATTAGTGATCTGAGGTAAAAACAAACAAAACAAAACTTGTCCCTAAAACATTTCACATTCCCTGCATGTTCAACATCTGTAAAACGGGCACATCTATGACTGAATATTATGGCAGCAAAGCGTGGAAACATCCAAGGCTCTGAAGCAGAGGAGTAACCTGTGGTATGTTGGACATGGGTTTGCTCTAAATTTTTGAAGGTGGAGTGCAGAACTGTGGGTTTGGGGCCCTTTGACTCTCCTTCTAGTTCATCTTGATAGTGTCCTCGAGGTTGAGTTGGACATAAACTTCTTACAAAAGGCTGCCTCTTTGAGAGGAGGGTCTGTTTCACTCTTAGAGAGTCCTTGATGGGATTCCAGCTTCCCTGAAAGAACCCTCAGTCATTCAGGAAAAATACATCTCATTTCCAGGATGTGCACATGCAATATATACTCACACATGTCCACCTTTATACACACTTGTGCTTACACATGATATCCACACACACATGGGTATGTATTTCCATGAGTTTTAAGAAAGATGTTTTAGGAACGTTACATTTTAGGAATGATACATCATTACTTGTCATGCGGTTTCTCTGGATGAGTAATGCTTTATTTTCTTAATGTGATCATCACAGCTTTAGGTCCGTAATGGGCTGCAGACAGAGTCAGGCTTCCATCTGAGACTTCAGTCACATCTTTGATTCAAAAGTAGGTCTCAGACTGTGCAAAGCAGGCTTCTGAGGTAAAGTCTGGTTGGGGGGAAACTTAGATGGGAATAAACGAGAAGCTCTCACTTCATCAAGGCACCTCCTATCCTTCACTATTCGTAAATGTCCTGATGGCTTGTTACTCTACCATGGACCTTACATTTTCACCATCAATAATTTGGTTGTTAAGTTTAAGATCACAAAGTTCCCATAAAATGCAATACCTTTAAAGTTATTTATTGATTTTAGAGAGAAAAAAGAGGAAGGGATAAAGAGAGAAACATCGACTTGTTGTTCCACTTATTTATGCATTCATTGGTTGATTCTTGTATGTGCCCTGACCTGGGATCAAACCCACAACCTTGGTATATTGGGATGATGCTCTAACCAACTGAATTGCCTGGCCAGGGCCATGAAATCCTTAGTAAATGTGAAGCGAGGGGAAGCCAACTTTAGTACCTGTATTTGTTCCCTAGGGTTGTTATAACAATTGTCATAATATGACCACAAATTGGGTGGCTTAGAACAATAAAAATTCATTTTCTCTTAATCCTGGAGGCCAGAAGTCTAGAATCAAAGTATCAGCAGGGTCACACTCTCTGAAGGCTGTAGGGAGAAATGTCCTGCCCATGGTTGGCAAACTGTGGCTCGCGAACCACATGCGGCTCTTTGGCCCCTTGAGTGTGGCTGTTCCACAAAATACCACGGCCTGGGCAAGTCTATTTTGAAGAAGTGGCATTAGAAGAAGTTCAAGTTTAAAAAATTTGGCTCTCAAAAGAAATTTCAATCTTATACTGTTGATATTTGACTCTGTTGACTAATGAGTTTACTGACCGCTGTACCTTTCTCTTAGCTTCTGGTATTGCTGGCCATCCTTGGTGTTCCTTGGCTTGTAGACACATCAGTCTTGGCTTCAGTCATCATATGGTGTTGTCTCTGTGTTTCTGTCTGTCTTCTCTTCTTATAAAAAAACAGTTACATTGGATTAAGGGCTCACCCCACTCCAGTGTAAACTCATCCTAACTAATTACTTTTTTCTCCCCAGATAAGGCTACAATTTGAAGTTCTGGAAAGGGCATGAGTTTTTAAGGGACAGTATCCAACCCAGTATAGAACCTATTCACTGAAACACTCCTTAGTGCATCAAGTTAATGTATTAACTTGTTGCTACTTAGAAGAACATAGACAAGATAAGTTTTGGAGGGCAAGGTAGGAAAATGGAAAATGTCCAGAATAGTGAAGTTTAGTGCAGGAACCACTAACCACCAGTGTCTAAATTTGAATGAATTAAAATTAAATTAAATTAAATTAAATTAAAAATTCGGTGTCTCAGTATTATTAACTACATTTCTAATGATCAATACCACCTGTGGCTAGTGACCACTCTATTGAGCAATGCAGAAATAGAACATTTTCATTCCTGCACAGTCCTTTGGATGATGCTGGTCTAGAACACATCATGGGTAGGAGCTATGGTTGCAGGTCTCAGGAGAGGTGAAGATGGGAGACAGTGGGTTGACATTGTAGCAGGAGAGGGGACTCAGAAAGAGGGGGTGAAGATGAAGGTGCAATAAATATTATTACAGGGTTGCCTCAGGCAACCCAACTGCTGGATCTGGCTCTCATTCCCTAGGGTTGTTATAACAATTGTCATAATATGACCACAAACTCTCTGTACCTGCTCTCTGCATTTTGCTTGCAGAGAGCAGGTACACTAAGTATTTGTTGAGCCTTTGAAGGAAAAGATAAAGACTTCCGTCAGGGTGGAGTGTTGCTCAGGTTGGCAATGCTACTGGTAATAATGCATGATTTTTATGAAGGTCTGGGGGATAGTGCTT
This sequence comes from Vespertilio murinus, assembly GCA_963924515.1. Classification (NCBI taxonomy): domain Eukaryota; kingdom Metazoa; phylum Chordata; class Mammalia; order Chiroptera; family Vespertilionidae; genus Vespertilio; species Vespertilio murinus. The sequence continues at coordinate 50,248,589 of OZ004704.1, forward strand.
TAAGCATTCACAGATATTCACACTCTGACCTTTGTGTAAAGCATGAAGGCACCTGCTCGTCATGCCTTATTCTTTTACTCACAACATTTGCACTCTGCCTCAAGTCCCTGGGTTCCCCAGGACACAAATGGCCTTCTCTCTCTTTCAAGGAAGCATAGAGTTACTAGTGCTCTTTGAACTTGTGCTGGTTCAACAATTTCCCTGCAGACTGCCATTATGATGACCTAGTACAAAGCCACCAGCTACGGCTGTGCATGCCCCAAGCCCTGCGGCGAATCCCCTTTGACAACTTCTCTCCCCACAAGATAGGGAGAGCAAATTACAATTGGCTTTGGAAGGGGTGGGTAACTTACCTCGTCCCTGGGGTTTTGACAGCCTCCTGTTGCTGCACCGCCCACCGACTGGAGGGCTGACACAGCTCATTTCCCAAGCCTGGATTTACTGTGATCCCTTGTCACATCTCTGTGATGAGGGGGTAGGGAAAGGAATTTTCATCAGTCCAATGAACACTTGTAGTAGCTCCTTGTAGTGACCCTCCAGTACGGGCATGCACGTGCGCGCACACACACTGAGAGATCCCTGTCTATTGTCATCAATATATAGAGCATTTTAAAAAATAAGTCCCCTTTTATTTTCCCCTATGTATTTTTCTTTGCTCAATTTTGATTGTGTTTCAGATTCAAACAAGGAAGGAACATCTTGACATAGGTGTGTGATAGGGGAAGCCAACGGGCATATTCTAAATAAATAAATCATCAAGATATTTCCCCCTGATAGTGTGTTGGGCTGTACATCTCATTATTTGGATGCAAAGGGCTGCTATTGAATGAGATGATGGAGACACTGTAAATGATGAGTAGCATTGCATATTTATCGAATAGCCTGTCTAAAAGGTAACAAAGGCTTCCAATTTTCTCTATTGGATAATAAAACACATTCTATAAATTAAATTCAAAGCATTCAAAATTATATTGATTGAAAACAGATTAATAGTTACCTGGATTCAGAGTGGGCTGAAGACTGAGATTGACTGCGAAGAGCTGACATGAAGGGTAAGGTCACCGTTTTGTAAGGTTGGAGGCAGAGATGAGAGAGCTGGAGTACCAGGCAGGGACTTTTTCCCATGCACATGTCAGTTCCACTCAGAGTCCACTGGACTGAACCTGTTCCAAGGCCCCAACAATGGCAAAGGAGCTGAGAAAGGTAGGCTTCTATGTGCCCAGAGAGGACTAATCATTCTATCATCCACTATCAGTTTTTGGTGGTGGTTGCACCAAAACTCACCAAACTATACACCTAATATGAATGGTTTTATTACATCCCAATATATTAATTTAAAAGTCAACATAACAATTCAAAACATTCAGATTGGAATTCAGAATTCTCAATATCTAGACTGAGTTAAAAAATCAGGACTTTTGAAAATTGAGTTCTATAAAAATATTTACCATAAGGTATTTAAAAAATTTATAGCTAGGTGAGAGTTTTTCTTATTGAATATTATTTAGGTGAAACTGATATTAAGGAAGTACTGGACTCATAGAATATATATATATATATATATATATATATATATATATATATATAAAGATTCAAGGTCCGTAATGTCCAAATGCCTAAACACCAGAAATAAGTCCTGTAGTCAATGCTGGGTCGTGACTTGGCCACCCAGCACTAACTGCCACCAGGGCCGTGCGGGAGGCTGCGATTCAGGCCAAGAGAGAGGCCTGGAGAGAGAAGCAGGATCTGATCCGCAGCTTCTGTGGAAGTTGTTGATCAATGCTTGCCTCTCTTTCTCTCTGGGCTTTGCCAGCAGCTACAGGGGCTGCTGATAAGCCCTGCCTCCTTGATCAGGCCCAAGATAGGTCCAGGGACACTGACTGACATAGAAATCGACCAATCAGAGCCAAATCTGGGCGAACAGTGAGGAGTCAATGGCTGCCTAGGAGGTGGAGCCTTTGAGACTGACTGGCATAGAAACTGACCAATCAGAACCTAATCTGGGTAAATTGTGAGGAGCCAATTGGCAGTATAGTGCATATGGCTGGCTATCAGTCCAGATATAGGGATTATGTATTTTTGTCTGCCAAGAACATCTCCTGTTGTAAAAGGCTCACCCTCATTTAAGCAATCCTATTCTATATAATCTATCTATACTAATAAAAAGGTAATATGCTAATTAGACCAGTTCGACCGGCCATCTTCTGGACATCCGACTTCCTTCCGGACAAGGCCATGCTGGTGGGGCTGAGGCAGAGGCAGTTAGGGTTGATCAGACCAGCAGGGGAGGGCAATTGGGGGCTATGTCAGGCCAGCAGGGAGGGCAGTTGGGGGCAAGATCAGTTTGGGAGGGGAGGGCAGTTGGGGGTGAAATGAGGCCGGCAGGGGAGAGCAGTTGGGGCAACAAGGTCAATAGGGGAGGGCAGTTGGGGATGAGATGTGGCCAGCAGGGGAGGGCAATTAGGGGCAATTAGGCAGGTAGGCAAAGGGATTAGGGGCATTCAGGCAGGCAGTCAGTGGTCCCATATTGGGAGAGGGATGTCCGACTGCCAGTTCGGGGTCCCTGATTGGAGAGGGTGCAGGTTGGGCTGAGGGAACCTCCCACCCCCATGCTCAAATTTTGTGCACTGGACCACTAGTAGAACATATAAAATAGAGCAGAGAGCCAAAACCTGTTTGGCTCAGTGGATAGTGTTGGCCTGTGGACTGAAAGGTCCCAGGTTCGATTCCAGTCAAGGTCATGTACCCTGGTTGCGGGCACATCCCCAGTGTGGGGTGTGCGAGAGGCAGCTGATCGATGTTTCTCTCTCATTGATGTTTCTAACTCTCTATCCCTCTCTCTTCCTCTCTGTAAAAAATCAATAAAAATATTTTTAAACAATAGAGCAGATAATTTATTAACTGACATAGGATTCAAGTTGAAACCCACTTTTTTGTCCTTTTCTTGTACTCTGTGCAATCTATAAATCTTATCCCTACCTCTACTTCGTTACCTTTTCCCATTTTTTCTTATAATTTTAACTGATAGGTTTCAGCTTGTGACTATATGTTTTGCTTCAGCAATTTTAATTGTGTCAGCTGATGAAATCTCATTAGTATAGCTCAAAACCCAATTAATGTTAGTAAATATTTAAATGTTTTAAAAGAATTTATTTTGGAAGAGGCACTGGCCTTTTTGGAATATAACTAAAGAACCATTTTAACAAATCAGTAGTATCAGTAACTATGGTAAACCCAGTGAGAAAGTATTTAACAGAGGGACATGGAGGAATATGTTGTAAATAGTCCTGATGTAGAAGAATGGAAAAGGATGAAATTAGAGGCAGTCAATTGAAAAAAAAATACTTTTCCAATAAGCGAGAAGGTAGTTTTGTAGGTCCATGCTATTGATAAAGAAACATATTAGGTGACTGTAATTGTTCTGTGCTTGTCTCACAAAAGGAAGCATGAAAGGAGATGGAGGAGAAACTTTTTTTCACCCACTGAATCCCTTTTCATTTGGGGCAAGATGCTGGACACTATGTAATGATTACGAAAGCCCGTGGCAATTAAGACTTAATCTTGCTGAAAAGTTGAAGCCATTGTCTAGAATGGGAGAAAAACCAAAAGACAGGGAGCGTGTAGTACTCTACCCTTCCTTCCTCTGCCACAGGGATATAGAACATTCCAGTATGCATTTACTAGGTGTACTTACTAGTTAATAATGAGGGTTTTTTCAATAGCTGGAGTTACACATATGCTGATATATATGCAATTTGATATGTATGTGTTGTGCAGAGATTCTGTGATCCCCAAGGACCACCAGGGAGCCAAGTCCTATGCAATAAACAAGAGAGCCTCTTCCTAGCATGGGCTCTGTCCCACTCATGCGGACAGCATGGCAGAGGAGAGCAAACTTCAACAAGTCTAGGGATTTTATACGGGTGGTGATGTCACTGCTTTGGCTGACCCTGATTGGTTGGGTGAGGGCTAGGGTCCAGTTACACAAAATGGAGGATAGCTCCGCCCTGCCCTCTCATATGCTATTTTGTTGTATTGACAGCAAGCTTCAAAATTTCATATGTCAAATTTTGTGACAGCGTTAATATCATAGATATTTTTATGCTCAACAATGTCAAATTTCATGCCCCCCAAAGAGAGCATTTGTGGAAGTTTTAATTAATTACTTTATTTTGAAGAAAAAGTTATTGTATACTTCAGGAAGCTTATGGTGAACATGCTCCATCTCAAGATACTTGTGAATGCTAGTTTAAATGATTTAAAAGTGATGATTTCGATCTGAAAGACAAAGAATATGCAGGTCAATCGAAAAAGTTTGAAGACCAAAAATTACAAGCATTATTGGATGAAGATGCATACCAAATTCAAAAAACAACTTGTAGAAAGATTAAATATTGCTCAGCAAACAACTTTTGATCATTTGCAAGCAAAGGGAAAGAGTTTAAAGGAAGGAAAATGGGTGCCACACCAACTGAACAAAGGTGAATGGAAAATCAAAAAGTCATCAGTAAAATGTTGCTTCAACAGCACGAAAGAATTGTGATTGACAATGAAAAGTGGATTTATTTTGAGAATCCCAAATGCACAAAATCATGGGTTGATCCACGTCAACCATCAACATCGACTGCAAGGCCAAATCGCTTTGGAAAGAAATCAATGGTCTGGGTTTGGTGAGATCAGGAAGGTGTGGTCTATTATGAGCTTCTAAAACTAGGTGAAACCGTTAATACTGAATGCTACTGACAACAAATAATCAATTTGACCATGCTTTGATGGTGAAACGACTAGAATGTGCCAGAAGACACAGCAAAGTAATTTTGCTTCATGATGACACATCATCACACCCTTCAAAACCAGTTAAAGATACATTAAAAGATCTTGCCTGGGAAGTATTAATCCACCCTTTGTATTCACTAGACCTTGCTTATTCAGATTACCACTTGTTCCGATGTATGGCACATGCACTTTCTGAGCAGCACTTCAAAACATATGAATAAGTGGAAAATTGAGTCTCTGAATGGTCTGCTTCAAAACAAGAAAAGTTCTATTGGGACGGTATCCACAAATCACCTGAAAGATGGGGGGAAATGTGGCTAGCAATGGACATTACTTTGAATACAGCAATTTTGATGTTTCTTTTGGAATTACCGTGTTTTCTTTGATTACAAAATCCGCCATTATTAACGGGTACACCTAACATTTCTGTATTCCTTCTTCTCATGCAAAATTTTGAAATAAGGAGTTGGGATGCATTCGTGCTGGAAACCGAACATTGTCACTGGTAGTTAATGTGAAAAGAAGGCTGGCCAACCTCAATGGCTCTGAATGGTCGGAACTATTAACTCTTTGGATGGTTGAGACTTTGATAGTTAAAGCAACCTTCAACTGTTAATCATGTGTAAATTTTTGCTGATTATCTATTATTGGAATTTCCTGCCAAAAGGATATGAGTGTTTCCTATAGCCTCAATAAAATGGGATAGCAAAGGCCAGAGCAGTGGTAGTCCTCCCCCTAGAGGTGGACTCCCATCTGGCCCCCCATTTTCGCAAATTAACTCTTTTCTAGCCTCTCTTCATTTGTGTGTGGCCTTTTCTAGAAACAGAACCCTGAACCACGTGTGTGGGATGTGAAAAAGTCTCTCTTACCTTTAGGAATTTTTCTGCATTTCATACCTGTCTGCAATGACCCAGAAGTTTCTTTTGCTTAGCTACTATAGCATTATTTTCTTTTGCCTGACTCTGGCCATCACAATAGCATAGCATAGCATATTGACCAGGAGGTGTTGGAAGCCAAACATTGGGCTAGGTACTTTATATCAGTTATAAATGTCCTTTCTAAAATTTTTGTTTGCTTCATATCCAGTAGTTCATTGTTAAGGTTGATGGTACCCTTCGTATAAGAAGATTTCTCCGTATATTATTCCAAGCAAACATTTGAGAATTGTTTTTAAAATGGCTGTGTGATCCCCAAATTGGTTTTATAAGTCTTCATATTTGCCTCATTTACTCATCTCATAATGCTAGCAGATTTGTTACTTTTCTCACTCGAAAAGTTAGTACATTTTTTTGGAACTTTTCAATAAGTTTTGGTTACCAACTCACAGGAAACCACCAGTTAATAGGATTTTCAGAGAAGTACTCTGAACCCATTGAGTGTTTTAGCTCAGAATTTCTCAAACTTTAATTTCGCATGGGAATTATTTGGAGAGTTATTACAGATGCAGGTTTCTTGGGCTCTGCCCTGGTGATAATGACTAAATAGATCTGGAGTTATGTCCAGGAGTTTGTTTTTATCAATCCAGATGATTCTGATGCAGGTGATATCAAACCTCATTCTTAGGAAACTGACTTGACCTTTTTGGTCTGGTTTTCATCCTCTGTTCACTACCGTGGGTTCTCTAATGATCACTGCTCTGATGTCCCCATTCAGTCCTGTTAGACATATTAGGTTATATAAGACAGTGTAGACATGTAAAAACTACTTCAGGCATAATTTCCATCAAGGAATATAAAGCTTTCCTCCCTCTTACAAATATTTTCTAACACTTACTCAAAAAGGTGGGTCAAGTATCTGGAGATGAAATAATTTTAAAAAATGATTTGCAAGACACTAAAGTCAACAAATATTAATTTTATTTATATTAAAATATTAAATATGTACCATTAAAATTGTTTTATCATATACATTATGTAATTTATGTACACAAAAAGTACAGAGAATAATATAAAATAGACACATACGAACTCAACTTCTGTATTAACACATTAACATTTTACCACATTTAAAAAATTCTTTAATATCCATGTTTTAAAATATTTACTACATATGTTCTTATCTAAATGCAGTGAATAGCATTGCCTTGAGCACTTTAAAATTTTACATAGATGGAATATATATATATATATACATATATATATATCTTTGTACATTTTAAAAATCAACATTGGTTTTGATATTTATGTTACTCCACATAAACCTAATTAAGGTACTTCAACTTCTTTTTATATTTCCTTTTATAGACCATAATTTATCATTCTCTTATTGATGGTTATTAGGTACTAACCTTTTTGTTTCAGCTTTTAAAAATATTGCTGAATCACACTAGTGTGCTAGAATTTCTTTAGGTTACATCATCTAGGTATGGCATTGCTATAAAACTTGTGCATCCATAATTAAAAATGTACACTTAAAATAAAAGACAGAAGTATTCATCAGACAACTGTCTTTTGTTATATTTTATTAAAAATTTACATGAAAAAACCTACTTTTTTATACCCCCTATTTTATCCACTCTTCATTCTGTCCTGGAAACTCTTTTAGAGTTTCTGTCAATGGGTACACATAATTTTTTATTCGATTTTTCACTTAACATAATTGCATATAAATATTTCATTCATTTGACCCATTCATTCAATAAATGCTTAATTAGTGGCTCCAATTGGACTGGCTAGCTCCTCAGGATAGAGAGAAATTCTGGCTTTGTTGAATCATTCATTAATTTCACATAATCACATAGACCATGATTTTGTCTTTAGGAAGCAATTATATAATAGTATGGTATGATTTGCTTATTGAATTCCTCAGGGAACAGTGTTTATTTTTAGAAATGTATACATATATGACATCTGTCAGAATTAAGAACTGAATTTGATTATTGTGATATTATCATGGGGCGTGTGTGTCTATAATGCTCAGATTGACTTAGAATAAGTCAGATCTCAGCTATTGTCATTAACAGTCCATGTCCTCACTTTTCTCTCCATTCATTCTCTGCAACTCAGCTTAGAGTCTTGGCTGTTAGTAACAGACCTGAACTGGGGCATCTGTTTGAGTACTGGCTCCTTGGCTTGTGAATACATAAACTTGGGCAAATGAATGAACCTCCCTGTTTCTCAGTTTTCCTTTCTGTAAAATAGAGATACTAACACATTTAATAGATACTTGGGGGAATCCTTAAAACTGTGAGGATTGGCTCTGGTTATGCAGTAAAGCTCTGGTTTTTAAAAGTCAGATTTCACTTAAAGCAAGCTACTTGAGGGATTAAAAAGCAAGGCAAAGATAGGCCTTAGGGAGAAAAATCAGACCTTTTTATTTACTTATTTATTTAATTTTTTTGCAGGGAATTCAGGGCTCATAGCTCACTGGAAGTTGTTCACCACTGGTTCCTTCTCCCTGATGTCTGCTTGGACCTGTGACTCCAAGAAGAGAAAGAGGCTGACAGGTGTGTGCACTCACATACACACATCTGCACACAGAGGCACACAGGAGAGAGGGTAAGATGGTTAAAGAGGGGCAACATGTCAAGAAGCTACTGTTAGAACAAATCCATTCATTTGAGTATTTTACCTAATAGTATAGCAGGTTGTTTCTAAAATGTGAAAACTAATCAGTTAGGTCAGTGGTCGGCAAACCACAGCTCGCTAGTCACACGCGGCTCTTTGGCCCCTTGAGTGTGGCTCTTCCACAAAATACCACTGCCTGGGGAGTCTACTTTCAAGAAGCGGCGTTAGAAGAAGTTTAAGTTTAAAAAAATTTGGCTCTCAAAAGAAATTTCAGTCATTGTACTGCTGAGATTTAGCTCTGTTGACTAATGAGTTTGCTGACCACTGAGTTAGGTCTATAGGCTGCTCTCACTACATGCAACTGCAATGGACATTTGTACATATATCCAGGCCAAATAATCAAATGTGGGAGAAAGTATAAAATAACATTTCCAGTTTCAAGCTTACTTCTTTAGAAAATGCTCATTATCACCCATTGCCTCCTCCTTTTTTCCTTCTCTTCATCCTTCCATGCCAGCAAAGCGTCCAGCCATGGGGAAAACGAAGTAATGAAATGTGCCTGCATTTATTTCTCCAAATTGCTGTTTAAGTTCAGCTCAGATATGAATCAAATACCCCGTGCTAGAAGAGAGTTAAGGCGTGCTCTGAATATAGTGGGCTCCTATGAAGTCACTGATTAATATAATTAAAAGCCTAAGTTAATTGCATTATTTTCCATTAGCTTTCATTGTATATGTACCTTCCAAGGACCAGACTTCCCATCCCCACGGGGCTCTGGTTCCAGGTTTATCCAAGTGAGATGGCTGCTTTTGAAACCAAACCTTTCATCAGTCCCCTATTAATTAGCTAAATGCCGCATCGGCTTCTGCATCCAGACCTGCCAGCAGCTGGGCGCAAGCATCAGGAGAGCAGAGCGCAGGTCCTCTTGGCTCATCCTCAGCCCGGTCATTGGTATTCCAGGACAAGTCAGCTTACTGTAATTTGAAATTGGTCTGCCGTCCCATTAGGATTCTGCCCGATCAATACCAAGTGAATTAGAGTTTCAGTGATCTGATTAACTCCCCATTATTTTCTACCCTGGCTGATTTAGAATGCATGATGAGACAATATTCCAGTTTCTTTGCTTTATCCCAGTTTAAGTGAAATATAGACATCTAAGGAAGCAGTGCCTGTGCATTTGATTTGGCTCCCCTGTAATAAAGTCAAACACTATGAGTATCTCCCTCATCAAAACAGTCTTAAGTGACTGAGGGCTGCCTCCTGCACACCGGCAGGAGCTGTGAGTGACAAGGGGGAGAAGAAGGTGGGAGCACTCACTGCTTATCTCTCCTCTGCCTTCTCTTCTGAATGGCCTCCTGCAGGGCGTTTAATAGGGTGGCTCAGTTATTTGCCATATGATCAACATTAGCAGCTCTGTGACTGACGCCCTGGGTCATGTGGTTGGAAGGCAGACTATAATTCTCTCCCAAAGGCACACGAGGTTGATGGCAATAGGGTAACTAAATGATGTATCCTGATGACTGCAAACAGGCATTGTAGCCAGCCAGGCCAGGGCCGAGCGCTTGCTGCCCTTGGGGAAAATGCTTGGTGCTCTCCCATAGTGAGTCTGACTTCCTGGGCAGGAGGACTATTTTTATGCCCTGACTCAGGGCTTCAGAGAAATCCAAATAGACCTCAGCAAGTCAGTGTGTAGCTCCCAGAGGCTCAGAATTTAAACTAGTGGAAAACACAGCACCGGAAACAATGCAAGAAAAGGAACTACATTTTTAAGAAATACAGTTGTATTACTTCCTTATATGTTTGAATTCTCTTGGCTAAGCGTTTTCTGGTAGAGATTCCTAAATAGTTCATCATCATTTTTTTAGAGTGTGGAATTTATAATAGGATTATCAATTGTTTTAGTATTGTCCAGATGCTTTAAAATAAATGCAGTATACTTTTAAAACAGATCTGAGCTATAGTGAAGTAGCACAATGTTTTTAAAAAATATATTTTATTGATATTTTACAGAGATGAAGGGAGAGAGATAGAGAGCTAGAAACATCGATGAGAGAGAAACATCTACCAGCTGCCTCTTGCACACCCCCTACTGGGGATGTGCCCGCAACCAATGTACATGCCCTTGACCGGAATTGAACCTGGGACCTTTCAGTCCAACGCTCTACCACTGAGCCAAACTGGTTTCAGCAGCACAATATTTTTTAACCAGTGATCCAAAAGCAATTCAGAATGGTTTGTATTTAATATGGCCTATACTAAGTATCCTCCTATATTCCTCCTAGGAATTAGCAATTTAGAATATTCCATATGCATGGATGAAGATATTTGACAAGAGATGATATAACATGACCTGCTAGCTAGTTATATAAACCCATGGGTTGGAAATATAGATGTATACAAGTGGAGTACCTTGGCATTGACAGATGTTAGCTCGATGCGCGATTTGGTCAGCCTAAGGTTTTATGAGTTATGTTGGTCTTCCCCACTATTGGTACTCAACTGAACATTTCTGAATATCTTTTTTTGTGTGTGTGTTTGGTCTTCCAATTATAGTTCATGAAAGCTAGTTAGAGCAAAATTATCATGGTGATTTCTAAAGAGAAATAATGTATAAAATACCCCAGATCAAAATAAGAGATTATATAGGTTTGAATCCTGCTTTTTATATATAGGTTAATATCTTTCCCTTTTTAAGCCAAGGTTATTTACCTCCATAAAATGGAAATAAGTAACTGTAAACATTATAGGATAGTTTTATGGATTAAATATAATAATATATGTAAAGTATTTAACACATAATGAATGCTCAAAGCTTGTTAGTTTTCTTCTCTTCTTTTTCTCAACATGTTCCAAGAGTCTCTGAGAACATTTTTTATGCCAATCTCTATTTTAAAATGTTTCATCTTAAAGTGGAAAGAAATAACAAGCTCCAGATAAAGGAGTTGTACCAAGTATTTTTTATGCACATGATTTAATTGGAAAATTACTGCGATATTGCTCTGAAATATCTCAAATTTCTCACCTTGGAACAATCGAAGTTACATAAAGAAAAGATTCAAACTGTATCTAAAAGTAGAATGACCCAAAGCTCTAATTGATTATTAATACAAAACCAACTCCGAGCCTCTCTGGTGGAGGAAAGGACCTGCAAAGGCTCAGAGTATCTGAGCTCAGCAGGATTATTTTCTGGTATTTCTGATCTTCGCCACGCTTGTCAGTCCCATCTTCTGACATATTCTAACAATAGACCTAGTCCTTTCTCAGTTTTGATTGTGTATTTATATACATAGATTAAAGTAGAATATTCCCCCATTGCATTTCTGGTCAATTAAAACTCTCAAGCTTTTATCATACCTATTTCTGTGTTGTTGTTTTTTCTGTTTTTTTGTTTGTTTGTTTGTTTTTGGTGTATGTGTGGTTAATTATTTTTAACATGTAAAATATAACATTTGCTTTCCCCAAATAAATATCATTATGTTGATTTCAGCCAATCACTCCAGTTTGTTAGCATCTTTTGTGCACATAATTATCTTTCTAGCTTAGGGTTCTTCAGTAACTATTAGAACATGGTTCACAGCAGGTCTAACACCATCCTGATTTCAATCTTGGAAGCCACAGCCTTGGTCCTGGAGTTGAATAATTACCCACTTGCACCAGCAAACCAGCCCGCATTTCTCTGTAGTACTACTGCTGTTCTTGCTGCTGCCGCTCTGGGTGCTGAATATCTTCAGTTGTCCCTTCATTCCTTACCTTCTTCCACCCTATTTGGTGTCCTAAAGGCTGTTCTATATGAACCACATCAATGGATTCCCAGTCCTCTGGCTTTTAATTGAGTGCAGCCCCTGGGGTTGGCTGGAGAGAGGAGGAAGGAAGTGGAAGAAGGTTAGGGTGTTTTTTCTTCCACCTCTTTCCTAGCTGAATTCCCATGAGTTGACTGCCTCTTTTGATTCAGATCCATGGCTCCCATAGGGAGACATCATGCATCTCATAATATTGTACATTTTGTGGACTATGAGACAAAATAGACAGTTACCTTAAATATGCAGCTATTAATATCAATTTATGTCTATTACAAATTACTGTTATAGATTTGCTGACTTATACATAGGAAATGCATAAAAACATACATAAAATTTTATCATTTTTGGATCACTATATTTGATGACACCATGCTATTGCATTTTAGTGATAGTTTGACTGTTGCTTGAAGCTCAACTTATAACCCAAATGTCACAATTAAGTTATTAACTGGATAGTGAAAATACTCATACTTAGCACTTACATGTTGCTTTTCATCATTAATGTGTATGACAAATAGGAGCCAATCAATAGCACAGCAGTGTATTCGGTAATGATATTTTACTGTAGCCTGGTTCATTTCAGTTCAGAGGCCTTTTAGTAATCATACCGTAAAACTGGTGACAAGTTAAAGTTAATAGACAATATTTATTTGAGTATGTTCCTCTGTATACCCTGTCTCCTTATCGACTTGATTTCCCACTGGATGGTGAACAGTAAAGGCAGAGCTTATCTTTCCTCTCTGTATGCCCAATGGCTAGTAGAGGACCTGACCCCTGGTAGACATTTAAAAAATATTTATAGAATGGATATATGAATGGAAAATACAGCAAAACTATCGAGGTGATCATTAGTGTTGTTTCTGAAACCTATTGTAACACGTGTCTGGGGGATTATGCTACCACTGTCAGATATTTTCAATTGAAAAGAAGGGTCATAGTTTGAAACTTTTTGAAACTCATGCTAAATTGATTCAAAGCTAGAAATCAGCCTGTACCAATGAAATGGACACAGCCCACCACGTTAAGGAAGACGGAAAGTTGTTCCTTAGCACTCCATATGCAGCATCTTTGCTCATGTAGTTCTGCTCCATGCACTGACGTCCAGCTGCTGGGGCAGGTCTCGGTATGCAGAGTTTCTATCTCTTTTCTTTTGGTGCCTTGAACACGAGAGATTCGGTAGCTTTTGAAGGAGGCCACCAGTCATGGCAGCAGCCTTGACAAGCAAGTTCTGACATGTTGGACATCTCCATCATTGCTTGTCAACACCTACGTTAGCGAGAAGGAGAAATGTTTTGGAAGGAAGAAAAATAAGACTGTGGCAATAACATCCAATGTGAAAAATACTTAATTGCATAGCTCTGTGTAAAAAAAAAAGACATCTCAACGTCATACTTAAATACACATGAAAAAGATGATTGAAAACAGAGATCAAGTTAATGTTGAAGAAGAATCATATTTAAAAAAAAAAAACATTCTTTGAAGCAATCCAGTCTGACTTCCTAATTTTACAGATGAGGAAATTTTGACCCTCAGAAGATACATGACTCACTCCAGGTCATACGGCCAGGGCTTTTTCTACTGTTTTCCTCAATACCATGTTCATTTCAGTATTCAGTATTCAATGTTCTATATAATCAGTAATTTTATAATTTAAAATTGAAACATAGAAATTATTCTTTCAAACATTAAATGAAAATTGATTTTGTATTAACTGTAGATGATGTACAGATAAAACATTCCCATACTTGATTAGCTCTAAGAATTGATAAAGCCTTACGTATGGAAGGAGGGGATAATATTCTTAAGATAAAAGTAAAAAATGAAGCTTTAGTTAAGATTTAAAAAAATATTTTATTGATATTTTACAGAGAGGAAGGGAGAGGGATAGAGAGCTAGAAACGTCAATGAGAGAGAAACATCGACCAGCTGCCTCTTGCACACCCCCTATTGGGGATGTGCCCGAAACCAATGTACATTCCCTTGACCGGAATCGAACCCGGGACCTTTCAGTCCGCAGACCGATGCTCTACCACTGAGCCAAACCGGTTTCGGCTTTAGTTAAGATTTTTGAAAATTTAGAATGAAATTCTAATTGAGAAGTAATTCAGGTTCTATGATTTTATAATAATAACTTTAAAGACAGTTCTCTTTTTAAAATCTTTATTGTCAAAAGTATTACATAAGTCCTCCTTTTTCCCCATTAACCTCTTCCAGTTTGTTCACATCCTCCTAACGATAGTTCTTCCCTCACAGTATAATTAATGTCAATTTGGTTTAAAATAAGTAGCTTTAAAAAAATCAAAATCAATTATTGAGAATTCTACCAACTTGTCTTCAATTATTAGTAATTTATTTTCCTATTACTGTGCTTTCATTTTTATGGTACATTTTAATGTAATGGAGACCGGTTTTAATTTTATTCAATAATGAATGTATGAAGACTGTGAAATTGATGTGCTATAGAAAGGTGGGGCTAGAAGACTTAGAGGCAGAGCAATCCATGGAACAACCAGTAGGAGTAACAAGTGATGCTCCTGTCTAAACTAACGTAGCTATTTGAAGCAGGAAAACAATACAATTGGGGCCGCTAAATGCTTTCCTCCCACTGGCACTTGGAGACGGTATCAGAGAAGTATGTGTTCTAGAATGGGATGAAAAATGGAGCAGAAAGGATAGCTAAAATGCAGCATGCAGTTTTCTGGAAGATGGAAGGGACCCTGTTCACAAAGATGGAATCAGAACCAGTGGGCAGGAGAGGATGTTCAATCAGCTATTACTCAGAAGGAATGCCTAGCCACTTCCAAGGTGTACTGGTTCAGTAGCGCCTTACCGTAAAAGCGCTGGAAGGCTCATTCTACCATCTAGCCATGGCGTGGGAAAAGTTGGGTTGTTCTTACATCCCTCATTAGATAAAAATCTCTGACAGCTAATTCTTTTTCCATCATCTGATTCAGAACTGATTGGAGTAATAAAATATTTGACTTGGAAATTTCCAGTAAAATAGAAAATGCTTGTATCATAATTACTACATGGTGGACATTATTAATTCTCATAAGAAACTTATTAGTACTATTATTATCACTTTATGGTAAGGGAAATTGAGACACAGAGAAGCTAAGATGCTTGACCAAAATCACAGCAAGGTGAAGGCCAGAGTTGGCATTTGGCCCTAGTTTTTTGTAAATAAATTTTTATTGATTTTAGAGAGAAAGGGGTGTGTGTGTGTGTGTGTGTGTGTGTGTGTGTGTGTGTGTGTAGAAGAGAAAGAGAGAGAGAGAAGCATCAATGATGAGAGAATTATTTATTGACTGCCTCCTGAATGCTTCACACTGGGGATCAAGCCCACAACCAGGGCATGTGCCCTGACCTGGAATTGAACCATAACCTTCTGGTTCATAGATCAATGTTCAACCACTAAATCACCCTGGCCAGGCCCTAGTTTTATTTAAAAACAAAAAGATGGAAATAGGAAGCAAAAATTCTTGTAAAACTCCTTTACAATTGTATTTTAAGGAGGTCCTAGTTCAGCCACTGACTGAGCAAGCTCAAATTCTGGGTTGAATGGGGCTTCAGTTTTTCCTCAGAGCAAACTCCTCCCTAGAAAGGATCAGGACTGGGACTATAATGCTTCTTATATCTATTCTCCAAATGTATGTACAGAACCTCCAAGTACAGCCCATTCTCACCCTAGAATGGGGTCGTGGACAACCCCCCAAAAATGTCTGCTGAGAGAATACCTCCTCAGTAAAGCCAGTTCTGGGGGCTTCAGATAGAAATGTGCTAGTTAGTCATTTTCCAATGTCACCTGTAAGTAGAACTCACATTTTCATATTATAGTAATTCCAAGAGTTGTGATGCTATGATATGTTTTGTAATCCCAACTTTTACTTTAGTGATGCTTTCTTCTCCCTCTATTATTGTCAACAGTGTTCAGTTTTATTTACTTTGATCTGCTTTTTGTCAAATACTCTATGTAATGTAAAAGTATGCCCCATTTTCCTTTTAGAAGGACATTCAGAATTTTGGAAGTTTTGTGGTGACAAGTTTTGACATTGATTTTTATGGTAGTATATTCTCTGAGGATTATGGAAGATTCATTTCATAGAATTAACACACATTGTATTTACAATCACATCGTAAATTGGTTTATCTTCACATGTTTTTTTTTAAAGTTAGTGTAGAAATGTTTAAGGTTGGACTTATTTATGAGGACCTCTTTGCAACAGTATTCCTAGAGCTTTTGTAATATTTCTTGCTAAAACACATAGAGCAGTTGTAATGGCCATGAACACTATAAATATTAGGCTAGATTTTCAACAATGTTGGCAAAAATTATCTTCAAGTTTTTATACAAACTAGAATTTATTTAAATTTTATAGTTGTTTCTGAGACACCTTTATAGCATTCTATTAATTAAAACTCATTCTGACCTGTGGTCTCTACTATTTAGGAAATGCTGAGATTTTAATCCCATTTATGCATTTACTAGTACAGTTATATTTGTGCTGCCAGTTAACCATTATGCTTCTTCAAGGTAAGTTTTATCATCCCACAATGCATCCGGGCTGTTCTCTACTTGTCTGGAATATATCATGGGATGGCAGCTGCTTTAAAGAGACCCTAAATGAAGTATGCCCACCTCAGTGTCCTATATTTAGAAGTTTGTTTTTCTGGTTGTTGGATACTCTGGATCCTTTCCTATTAAAAATGGGTTGTATTTTTCAATTCTTCTGGCTCCAATTTTACAAATAGACATGATCCTTGTAAATTTGTTTAGAGACTAAATGTAGGACAGTTTTGCTGGAACTCCCTAAAGTGATGAAATATGAGCAGAGCATATTTATCCTAGGTCTTATATGATGATGTTAAATCAATAAGAAATGGCACCAGGTTCCATTGGTATTGTAACTGATATAATTGTGTCTTTGTCTATGGTTTTCTCTCTGTGTGATAGAGTTTATAAGAACTAAAAATATGAATGAAGCAAGAGCAACCAAGCTAGCTAATAAAAGTAGTATTTTAACATACCAACTCTAGAATGCTCAGAAAAATATGGTACATTCTTCTGACCACTCAGCATTTGTTTGGAACCAGGAACTGGGGATTTGAAGATTAAAGAAACAGGACTCTGTCATCAAAGAGCTCTCAATCTAATCATACTCTTACAACTGCTTCTCATCGCCAGACACGAAGGCTGTCTTGTCTCTGGATAATCATATTTGAAGATGAAACTAGTAAATTGGAGATAAGTGGTTTACTGACTACTTGCTGATTAGTGATAAAGTTTGGCACTAAACTCTTCTGCGAATTATGAACAATATTTGGTTTAGAGGAAAGTTCTGGAAAACTGGTAGTCATTACTGGCCTGTAGGTATTTTATTTTTCATCCAATGTTTTTGTTTTTTTTTTTGGTTTGTCTATTTGTTCATCTACACATATCTTAATTTGCCTTTGCCTTTAAAAAATCAAATTTAAGAAGTTTGGGGAGCATTTTTCTCACTTCTTTTTTCTTTTGGGACTCCAACTCAGATTCACATTAGCTGGCCATATAGTATTTCCCAGAGGTCCCACTCTCCAGCTCTTGTATCTTAGGGAAGTCTCTTAATCCACTGTTAGTCTGACCTCACTTTTGGAGATCTGCTTGTAAGTGCCCATGAAGGGGTAAGGTCTTGAAAGGACTTTTCTTAGCAATCCTGTCCTGCCCCAGTCCCAGTGGTTTATCCCCACTTGGGAAAGGTCTGCATGCCTCAGAGGATCTCTTACTTCTCCTGCTTTGCTCCTGGCCTTTCCTGGCTGCTTGCATGCACCTTCTGAAGACATCTTGGTGAGATGGGTGAAGACTTGTTCTGTGACTGGAGTTCCTTGGAAGTTTAATTCATAATCCCAACCCACATACAGCTATTAAGAGATTATGAGAAGTTCGTTGGTTTTTTTCTTATTGTTGTCTATGGCATATACTTTCTTTTCCTGCTACTCCATCAGGGATGAAAATAGCCATGCATCTCTTTTGTCCTAGTAAGGGCACATCACCTCATTTAAGCTCCTTGGTGCTCTCAGCTTCATAGTCTGTGTGTGTGTGTATGTGTGTGTGTGTGTGTGTGTGTGTGTGTGTAAAAACAACCCTATGATTTATAGATTAGCCTTCTTGTTCTAGTTGTTAGAGTAGAAACAAGGGTATTTTGTGAATTTCCAAGCCCTTAACCAGAGGCCAAACTCCTCTACAATGTCTAAAAAAATTAGATTATTTACCAACACTAAAAATGTTGAGATTTATATTAAGGCTTCTGCCAATAGTGGGCCTAAGTTTTATAACCACTATAGCTGGAGCTGCATAAATAACTGCCCATTTAAGTGAAGGAGATGTGGTATTTATCTATTCCTTTTTCAGAGAATGCTTCTTAGTGTTTGATACTTATGCAGGTAAAGAAGCAGAGAGTTATACTGGCAGTACTTCTTTGTTTGGGTTCCTATAACAGTGTGGCTCAGTTGGTTGGAGTGTCATTCCATACATTGAAATGTCATGTGCTCAATCTGGGTCAAGCACATACCCAGGTTGTGGGTTTAATTTTCCATCTGGGTGTGTATGTGAGGCAACCAATTAATGTTTCTCTCTCACATTAATGAACTTCTCTCTCTCAATCAATGAAAACATAAAAATTAATATATATGACATTTTGAGGAACTTAAAGCTAGCATTTTGAAATTCTATATGTATAATACCTTTTCATAAAAATATATCAACATTTTATACAAAATTTTGTAAGTAGGATGGGCACTAGTAAATTATACATACTACACTGTTTAACAAACTTGGAATGTTCTCTCAGTCTGAGCTAATATTTGATTTATTAGAAGCAAATGAGAAACCTATTTGAATTCTACTTTACCACTAGCTAACTAATTATCTGTGGTCTTAGGCAATTTTCTGTTCTTGTTTTCTTTTATATATATACTAATGACCCAGTGCATGAAATTCGTGCAAGGGGGTAGGGTGGGGAGGGTTCCCTCAGCCCAGCCTGCATCCTCTCCAATCGGGAACCCATTGGGGGATGTCCTATTGCCAGTTTAGGCCCAATCCAATCAGGCCTAAACTGGCAGTTGGCATCCCTCTCGCAATCTGGGACAGCTGGCTCCTAAACACTCACCTGCCTACCTGCCTGATTGCCCCATATGCCTCTGCCTGCCTGCCTGATTGCCCCTAACCTTTCTGCTTGCCTGCCTGGTCACCCCTAACTGCCTCTGCCTGCCTGATAGCCCCTAATTGTCCTCCCCTGCTGGCCTTATTGCTCCTAACTGCCTCTGCCTTGCCCCACCCCCCCCATGGCTATGTCTGGAAGGAAGTTGGATATCCTGAAGATGGCTGTTTGACCTGGTCTAATTAGCATATCACCCTTTTATTAGTATAGATAGATTATATAGGATATGATTGCTTAAATTGGGGGGAGGGAAAGTCCTTTTCAGTAGGAGGAGATACTCTTGGCAGATAGAAATACATAATCCATATATCTGGACTAATAGCCAGTCATATGTACTATACTGCCAAACCGGTCATTAAAAATTGAACACCTTTCTTACACCTTACACCAAACAGCTGTTGCCTTTAAACCCCCTCCTCACCTTAGGTTCTGCTTTTGCAGTTCACCCAGAATAGGTTCTGATTGGTTGGTTTCTATGCCAGTCAGTGTCAAAAGCTCCTCCTCCTAGGCAGCTATTGGCTCCTTGCACTTCACCCACATTTGGTTCTTATTGGTCAGTTTCTATCCCAGTCAGCATCTTTGGGCCTATCTCTGGGGCTGATCAGGAAGAAAGGACTGATCAGCAGCCACCCCAGGCTGCTGGTGAGGCCTGGAGAGATAGAGAGGCAATGGATCAGACCCTGCTTCTCTCTCTGGGCCTCGCCAGCATCCTGGGGGGAGGAGGGGGTTGCTGATCAGTCCCACCTCTCTTTGTCTTCGAGAGGTCAGCAGTTATGCCTGCTTACCAGTCCCTGCTGACCTGAGCATTGTCCCTTCAGTCATTTTGGATATTATGGACCCTGGAGCTCTCTCTCTCTCTCTCTCTCTCTCTCTCTCTCTCTCTCTCTCTATATATATATATATATATATATATGTGTGTGTGTGTGTGTGTGTGTAAAATATGTATAAATAATATATATGTATGCATAAAAATGTTCATGTTATTTGGCTAGTATATGGGATGTGCCTGGAATTTATTGGGCTCAACAAATAGTTATTGAGATAATACATAACAATAGCAGAACTCATAATTTCCTTATAGTTAAGAAAAAATTTGGTAATATTTACGAAGTGCAATTTTAATAGAATTCATAACTTGCTTTCTCCTCATCAATGCCTACCATGGTGCTGGTGGACAGGTATGGATACTCCCAGCTGTTTTGGAATCCATGAATTTCCGAATCAGAACATATGACTATCTAATCTCAGAAGTGGCACTGGATAGTCATTACAAATGAAAATGTAGTTTCCTTATAGCAAGTATATCTAGCACTTTCTTTTGAGATCTAAAATGAAACTACCGTGTTTCCCCGAAAATAAGACATCCTCCAAAAAATAAGACCTGCTTACAGGTTTCCTTCTGAGTGAAATATAAGGCATCCCCCAAAAATAAGGCCCCCAGGCTCTGTCTCAGAATGAAAATTAATTTACTGTAAACTGGTCGCCAGGGCCGCCCAGACTGGCGTCTAGCAAGTGACGTTACGTGGAGTCCTGACGTCACTGCTTTGTGAATGGAGAGAAACCAGCATGGAAACTTGGTGAAACCTAAACTGCAAGAAGTTGTGACTTGGGTGAAGAATTCATGGGAGAAAATCACTGACAGTTGCATTGCAAATGCACTGCGAGCAGGCTACCTTGACAAGAAGTACTCATTTCAAGACAGTGCTATTGCTAAACATGAGAGATTTGGCCCACTGATTCTGAAAGAAATGGAGTCACAAGAAATTCACCAGGAAATTCAGCAATTGGATTGTTATGATGATGTTCCAGAAAATGATGACATGATTGTCATTGAATAAATGAGTAAATTCTTGATACTGCAGGATTCAGTTTGTCTGGTTTGTGTTGACAACTACCATACTACCGTACCATATACAGGTAATAAATTTCCTTTATTTTCATTTAACAATAAATGTGTACCGTATTCTTCTTCATGGAAAAATAAGACATCTCCTGAAAATAAGACCTAGCGCATCTTTGGGAGCAAAAATTAATATAAAACTGTCTTATTTTCGGGGAAACAGGGTAACATGAGACCTTGTCCTCACTGTTATTGTGTGTCTGGGTATGTATAGGTGTGCTGAGATTTTCCTAATATCTGACTTCTGAATCAGCAGCATTATTGCTGCACTCCAGGAGCCCAGAGTGATTACTTGGCTTTCATAATATAGCCATGGGCAAGAGCCAGATGTTTAAATTCACCAATTTTTGTTAATCTCAAGGAAATGTGTTGGGCCCAGCTTTAAGAAGAGAGTCTTATTTCTCTTCACCAAATCAAGGGAAAGGGCTTTTTATTGTATACGAAGTATAACACTGCATTCCGGCAGAGAAAACCTTTTGATCCCTGATGTGGATGCCCAAGTTTGTAAATTTAATAAAAAGATTAAAAAATGTGGCAGTGTTTTTATCTAAAGCAATAAACTCTGATTAAATCTTGCCAGTTTGATGTAACGGTCTTTCTGGGTATCATGAAGGTGAGTGAGAGCTTTGGACAAGATAATACCAACAGACAAATGTGAAAGAATATGAAGTTTTAAAGAGCCTTTCAGAACACTAAAGAGTTTAGGAAATTAAAATAATCAGTATGGCTTTTCATGCTCCTGAGCAGCCTTAACTGCCGAGACTCATTCACTTCTCTGTCATTGAGTAAATCTATCTCCTCCTCTGTAATGACTGTTTCTTAGTCTTTAATGATTATCTTTCATGTTCCTTTTTATTAATATTTTAAAATAAAGATGGGCCAGAAAGTAATATGCATATTATCTGTCGAGTTAACAGGATGCCAGTCAGCCAAACCTCATTGCTCTTACAACTAAAGAGATGAGTTTGGAAAGAAAAGATGTAGACAGGAATTTATAATAACATATTAAAAATTGTTTTAGTCATTATTTTGAGCAGAGGCTACAGCATATAAGAAAAAATTACTATCAGGTATTATGAATGCTCAGCTATGCAGACACATCTTTAAAACATTAATTTCAAACAGTGATCTTAAAAATCAGAAAGTTTAGATGGAATGCTTTATATTAATAGATGTTGAGTGCAGTTCAGTCTAGTTATACATTTTTATACATTTGTGCAAAGGATAATAGGGGTCTTTAATTAGAATAAACTTTAACTAATATTGAGAAGAACTTTTTATGTTAATTCTATTTCTTAGTGTATGGCTATCACATATCTGTGAGGATAACATTTTGATAAGGGAAGGGAAGGTTTGGCTTCTTATATATGGGAGGCAGTGATTGCCATATTTATTTTGTCGTAATCATTTTTTTTTTGGTTAATGTTAATAGTAATAATGGAATTCCAATATTGCCTGATTCCAAAGTTTAAGTATTGCTTGTATTTTTATTTAGATACTAAATTGAGCTGGCTTCTTCTAAAGTTTCATAGATGTAGTTATACTAAAACATATTAGTTTGGCACGTTTTAAAAGTGCACCCTTTGTTAGATAAAGGGTGCCATAATGGCTTCTGGAATGATCTATTATTTTTGGCATATAAAAAGAAGTTATAATGCTGTTCTTTAAAATTTATGTTTCATAATAAAATGAATAATTCATTCACTCATCCACTGACAAGCAGAATACTTAAATTAATGTCTCTGAGTAAAACATCAGCACCAAACCAAAAAGCTAGGGTTGGAGGTAGGGAAAGAAGCCTGGCTATTAGGATATAATACATTTTCAGAAGATAACCGTAATATAAAATGAGTCTGAAAGTCATTTATAAAGAACAGGATATTAAAAGCTATAGGGAAAAAAGACCATTTATCTATTTGTGTACTATTTTGAAGACTTGAGCCAAATGTTTCATCAGTGATTTGGGTACCTTCCAATAAACTGGGCAGGGTTGATGTGTGTGTTGTGGAGGGGAGGGGGGAGAGGGCAATATTTTCTTCCTTTGAGGTTGGTTTATTTAAAATTTCATTCATTAATTCAACAAATGCCTATTGAACAGCTGATATGTATAAGGCAAGCTGCCAGACACTCTTATTCTATATATATCTAGTACAAAGATATCTAAGGCATGAAGTTTAGGATTTACAAGTGGAGATGACACACCTAAGTGAACTTAAGACAAGATTGATTTTTAAAATAATTCTGAAGTAAATTTTAAAATAAAATTAATTTATCATTGACTAATTAAGGATGGATAAATAACTCTCAATCATTCCCTTTTGCAAATGTACAACAACAATGCATTGTCATCATCTTATCGTCAACATAATGGTAATAGTCAACATGTATGTTCCTAGGCATCATCCTGTGTGTTTTATACATATGTACATGTATACAATAACCTACAGAGTAGGTACTATTATTATCTCCATTTAACAGATGAGGAAACTGAGGGACAGAAAATTCATGTAACTTATCTAGGGTCACAGCTGTATTAAGGGTAGTCACACTTAACTCACAGCCCTAAGCTTTCACTCTCAGAAATGACATAAATGTCAAAATCAAGTTGACAGGATTCCCTGACAACATCCAGAGGATTCTAAGATGTTAAAAAAATTTTTAAGAAAAAAATTTAAAAATATAATAATGTTATATGCAATAAATACTAATATTTCAAAAATGATTTAAATATAATGTTACATGCAATAAGCATTAATATTTCAAGAAAAACTATTTTAAATATAATATTACATGTAATAAACATTAATATTTCAAGGAAAAATATTTTATATATAATAATATTACCAAAATTGTACTAACATAGTATAATATCACAAAAGTTGTAGAAAATATTAAAAATCTGCAAATAACAGGATTGCTTCTATTATATTCTAAAATATTTTTCTCTGACTCTATTTTTGTTTATCAGTTTATTTTTTTTCATTATATCCCACAAATGAGTGAGATCATGTGATACTTATCTTTCTCCAACCAGCTTACTTCACTTAGCATAATGCTTTCCAGGTCCATCCATGCTGTTGCAAATGGTAAGAGTTCCTTCTTTTTTACAGCAGCGTAGTATTCCATTGTGTAGATGTACCACTGTTTTTAAGCCACTCATCTGCTGATGGGAACTTAGGCTGTTTCCAAATCTTAGCTATTGTAAATTGTGCTGCTATGAGCATAGCATATAGCCTTTCTGATTGATGTTTCTGATTTCTTGGGATATATTCCTAGAAGTAGGATTACTGGGTCAAATGGGAGTCCTATTTTTAATTTTTTGAGGAAATTCCATACTGTTCTCCACAATGGCTGCACCAGTCTGCATTCCCACCAGCAGTGCAAGAGGGGTCCTTTTCCTGCACGTCCTCACCAGCACCTGTCGTTTGTTGACTTATTGATGATAGTCATTCTAACAGGTGTGAGATGGTACCTCATTGTCATTTTGATTTGCATCTCTCAGATGATTAGTGACTTTGAGAATGTTTCAGATATCTGTTGGCCTTCTGTGTGTCCTCTTTTGAAAAGCATCTATTTAGGTCCTTTGCCCATTTTTTTATAAAGTTCCTCAACTTAGAAACTTCTTTTTTTATTGTTTAAAGTTTTACATATGTCTCCTTTTCCCCCAACTAACCCCTCTCCTCCACAATTCTCATCCCAGTCAAGCCCCCACCGTCCCAGTGTCTATTGATTATGCTAAAATGCATGCATACAAATCTTTTAGTTGCTCTCTAATCCCCCATCCCCTACCATTTGTTTCTAGGCAGATCTATTCTTGTTCACCAAATTATGTAGTTCATTGTATTCCACAAATGAGTGAGATCATGTGATACTTATCTTTCTCCGACTGGCTTATTTCGCTTAGCATAATGCTTTCATGAAGAGACAGATCATGATAAAAACTTTCATTAACCTCCTAACAGCCATTTTCAACTTGACATTGGACATTTTAATACTGTGATCTACTCTACTTTCTTAAAAAGCAACTTTGATTCTTCTATATTTCTTGTGATTCATTTTATATCAGATCACAACACCTGAGTATGGAGGAATGCTGTGGATGAGAACAGATATTCTAGACAGAGATGAAGACTGGAAACGAGTAATCTTTTCACCCATCAGGTTTAGACAGTGGGAAGCTGGGATGCAGGGGTGCATTTTCTTACCATTGTTGGTGTGCACCAAAGTCATTTAGAAGATAAAATTGAAGCAGCAAAGTATAAACATTTTAAAGGCAGTGATTTTCTTTGTGTTTGTTTGTTTTAAAGTAAATGGTGTCAGTTTCTTCTGAATCTGAGCCTTCACGACCGTGGCCCACTACATCTTCTGGTCTTTGGTGAATTTCAGTTCCATTTTGAAGAGCTGTAAGGGAAAGCAGTAGGTCTAGGTCTTGCCTATGTTAGCTCCATATTTACTCACCAGTTCACAGGAATAAGAAAATGGTTGCAAACTGTTATTCTTGTTGTTCATGTTTCCATTTCTGCAAGTGCATTATTTAGTTGACATATAATGATACAAATTTCTACCTTGACATATGCCTACTTGTCCTTTCATGGTTTAAACAATTTTCCCTTTACCTCATGCCTGTTTTATGCAACTTCAATAAGAAGAGAGCCCTACATTAATATTTCATTTGAGAAGGTAAATCTGTCTAAGGAAAAATATGTCCATCTACAGAAGAAACTCAATTTGTTATTATTTCTCACAAATTGAGGACCTCTAATTATATTCAGAAAAATGTTTTTAATTTACTAAAAATAAAGAGTAAAAATATGACATCAATAGAATTTAATCTCAGTTCTGTTTTCTAGAAGATGGATATACACACAAATACATTCACTTTTTTAAAAAATAATATATTTTATTGATTTTTTACAGAGAGGAATAGAGAGTTAGGAACATCGATGAGAATCATTGATTAGCTGCACACCTCCTACTGGGGATGTGTCTGCAACCAAGGTACATGCCCTTGACTGGAATCGAACCCGGGACCCTTCAGTCCACAGGCTGATGCTCTATCCACTGAGCCAAACCGGTTTTGGCTACATTAACTTTTTAATAGAGATGTAATTCACAAATAGTAAAAGGCACAAATCATAAGAGGACAGTTTTGTGCATATATATATAATCTAGATTTCCAGCCCTCCCAGACCCCTCTCTCACACCCATCCCAGAGGTAACCACTGTTTTGTCCTTTAGCACCATCTATTAGTTTTGCCTGTTTTTCAACTTCATTTAAGTATAATCATATAATATATGTTCCTTTGTTCTACACTTCTTTTCTGCCCAACGTTATTTTGGTGAGATCTTAATCATATTGTGGTATGGATCAACAGTTTGTTCTTTTTCACTGTTGTGAGTTATTTCATTGTGTGACTATATTACCTATTCATTCTTTTGTTGATGGAAATTTGGATCATTCCCTGTTTTTAGCTATTATAAATAATGCTGCTATAAACATAGTTGGAAATGATTTTGGTGGGTATAGTACCAAGAGTGGGGTTGCTGGGTCATGGAAGACACATGTTTAGATTTAGAAGATGAGCCAAAAGTTTCACATTACTCTAGTTCACACTCCCATCAACACAATAGGAGAGTCCTATGTTGCCACTAATATTTGATATTGCAGGGGATAACCTATTTTTCACTAGTTTCGATAGTATATTATAGTATTTCATTGTAGTTTCAATTTTCATTTCTCAGCTACCAAGCATGTTGAACTTTTTTGTGTTGATTGGACATATATTTCACCTTTGTAAAACATCTGATTAGTCTTTTTTATTCATTAAAATTGGGATATGCTTTTTTCTTATTGATTTGTACTTCTTTATAAAATTTAAATATCTTATTTATTAGATACATATATTGCAATTATTGTTTTCCAGTCTGTTATTTGACTTTTCACTTTTTAAAAATGGTATCTGACAAAGAGTAGACATTTTAAACTTTAGTCAGAGTGGTCTAATTTTTTCTAGTGGCTAACTCTTTTCCTTTTCCAGTTTATAAATACTTGCCCATCTCAAGATCTTGAAGATATTTTTCTATGTTTTTTTCCAGAGCATTTGTTGTATACCTTTCACATTTTAGGTCTCTAAGCCACCTCTAAGTAATTTTTGTGCATGACGTGAGGTAGAGTTCAACGTTCATTTTCTCCATTTATTTTGAAAAGACTCTCCTATCCCCACTAGATTGCAGAGGCACTTTTATTGCAAATCATGTGATTGTATCTAGGTGGGTATGTTTCGTGGCTTTTCATCCTGTCACTTTGGTTCACTTAGATATCCTTGGTTTGAAATCTCACTGTCTTATCATTGCTTCATAATAAGATTTGAACTCTGGTAGCAAGTCCTGCAGCTCTGTTGATCTTCATTTAGATTTTCTTGACCATTCTAGGCTCCCCATATTTATTTAAATACATCATTGAAAGCTTTTCTTTTGAAAAATTTTAAAATAAATCTAGAGGAGTTAAGAAATTTCCCAAG
The DNA here is from genome assembly GCA_963924515.1 of Vespertilio murinus. NCBI lineage: Eukaryota > Metazoa > Chordata > Mammalia > Chiroptera > Vespertilionidae > Vespertilio > Vespertilio murinus. Next base: position 50,276,288 of record OZ004704.1, read on the forward strand.
CAAGAGACTGATTCTCAAACTGGTTCTTACTGTTAATTATTTGGTGAGTGAATTGTTTCTTGAGATCTTAATTTCTGTTGAGATAGATCTAAACAATATCCATCAAGCTTCCTGGATTGCTGTATATATAAAACACAAACAATTGTAAATTTGTTGATTTCAATACAATTTAATTAGTGTCACTAATTTAGGAATGGGAGGAACCTCGAGAATCATGTAGTTCAAGTTCTTCATAAACATGAAAAACTGTAAGGTTAGGGATGACTTTCCCAATGCCTACCCCCCAATTCGTAAGCCAGTTTTCTTTCTGCTAAAGCTTGCTATGTGTAAATCAAGCCTACAGTAGTTCGGGAAGCATTTGTCTTGATGCATGTCTTTTGCATCTATAGGAAGATAGGACTGTGTAGCCTTAAAAAATGTTAAACTTCAATAAAGGAGACCACAGTTTACAAGAACTGTTCCTTTGTGATGTAGAGAGTTGCTTAATTAACTAGAACTGCATTGAAAATTGTACTGTAAATCTTTTTTAAAATTAACCCAAGTCCCCATGAATTATGTCTTCAGCGATTGTGCAGTCCAAAAGATCTTAAATCAGTAAGGCACATCTTGATCTGAGAACAATGTTAGTGTTTGCACACTCTTCATTCTCATTAGCTTCAAGAGAGGAAGCCTCCCCCTTACTTCTATTTGCAGCAGGCAAGTTTTGGAGGCTGAGCATTAACATTAAACAATTAAAAAACATTGCAGCTAATATGAACCCAAACAGATGAGGTGCATTCCTGATCTTGGTTCTCCCCTACCCCCATCACTCTCCCTGAAACAGTTTGTTTCTTTTTCCTTTTATTATTTTATTTTAATCAGTCTTCTGAGATATTGTTGGGGTTGACTCTTTGTCAAGGTGTCCAGCTGAAAAATGATTGTCAAATCTTGCTGAGGCAGGGACAGAACAACAGCAGCCCACATCGGCTGCAGATGTGTGGAGTGGTAACTTTGGGAGGCAATGATAATTAAAGAGCATATGGTCCATAATAAATCTGTACAGTAGTGCTAGCTCATATTAATCCAGTATTCAGAATAGCACATCCTTATGAATAGTGTGTTAAATCTCAAGTTATATTTCTTAGGCTTAATATAGCTCTGTGTAAATTTGGTGGTTTTTCTCATTTGATATAGTATATGAAGTGTGAGAAGATTTATGACATAATTTGTGTGCATGCGCCCTGATCAAAATGGCTGAGGAGAGCCTGATAAAACATGAACATCTGGTGGTACAGATGTCACTCCCATGAAGCTGAAGACTGTTTGATGAGAAATAGGAGCATATGATTGTGAGACGAGCAGGGCTCAGAAGTGCCAAGTTTCACATGCGTTTGATAGAAATGTGTTATGAGTGCTTAACATCTTGATTGATAGTTATAGATGAAGGAAACTGTCCCTTAAGCCCATGCCTACCTTTTGTTTTGCTTTTTTTTTGGGGGGGGAGGGATTTGTTCTTTAGTTTTATTCTTTTCACAGTGATGGCTTTTACTATAAATGTTAAAGAGTTTTCAAGTTTAGAAGATAGAGTTCACACTTTTGAAGCAGGGACAGCTATGTTGATGGCAAATCATATATATTTTTGTCCTGATATGGTGTTAATAGTGAAGAAGGGGGAGGTGTTGAGTTCCTCATTCATTTGCATGTCTCAGACTTCATATATTAATATCCTCAAACAACCTACTAAGAACCAATAATATGTGTGTTTACGTAAATATAATTTTATATAGTATAATATATAGTAGGTCCTCGGGTTATGTGGGAGATCTGTTCCTATGGCACGATGTAATGTGATTTTCACTGTGAGTTGGAACCCACCTACATTACTCACATGTAGCACATACACAGCAGTAATGAAGTAAACAGTAAAAAAAAATTAAAATAAAGATAACAATCCCTGACCTTTACTTACTTGTGGGAAATAAATAATAAAAAACATAAAGCACGTATGTACATACATCAAGATGATGGAACTTTATTTTTTATAAATAAATGGGAGATTGCAACGTAACCACAAAATGACATACATCAAGTCCAACATAACCTGAGGACTGCCTGTAACTTTATATTAATATATTAAAGGATATATAGTATTAGTATCCTATATAATAAAGCATAATATGCTAAGTATCCAAATGGTTGGTCGTCTGTTCAGTCGACCTCTAGACCAATTGCTATGACGTGCACTCTCCACCAGGGGAAGATGCTCCAACTAGTAGGTTAGCTTGCTGCTAGAGTCTGGCCAATCAGGACTAACGGAGAGGGTGGACATGCCCTGGAGCTTTCCCGCAGTCCCTTCGTGGCCAACTGGCCAACTTCCCACAGTCTCTCTCCAGCCGCCAGCCCCCATAGGTCCTGATTGGGACTGGGTGAGATGGCCCGATCAGCCCCAATCACAGCCAGGCCAAGGGAACCCACAAGTGCATGCAAATTCATGTACCTGTGTGGTCCCTCTGCATAGCCTTCAGGGATTGGACCGAAATCAGCATTTCAACATCCCCTGAGGGATGTAGAGTGTGCAAAGCAGCAGGCGGCCGAGGAAGAGCCCAAGACCAAGCCAAGCGCCTATGCCACTTCCGCTCATCCAGGCACAGCTGTGCTGGCCAGCCATGAGCCCAGCGCCTGGCACCCATTAGTCAGCTGAGCAGCACTCGCTTAGGGACATATATTCCAATGTATTAATAATGTTTCTGTGTATAGGAATTATAGGAGATTTTGTTTTCTTTTGATTACCTAAGTGCTCACCAATGAATGAGATAAAATGGTGTTTTTCAGAACTGATTGGGATGCTTACTTTTAAAAAAATCCTCACCTGAGAACTTGCTTAGAGAGAGGATGATGAGAGAGAGAGAGCGAGAGAGAGAGAGAGAGAGAGAGAAGAGAAAGAGAGAAACATTAATTAGTTACCCTTTGTATGTGCCCAACTGGGGATCAAATTTCCAACTCAGGTATGTGCTCTGACTGGAAATTGAACCGGCAATCTTTTGGTGCATAGGATGATGCTCAACCAACTGAGCTACTCTGCCTGGACTGGGATATTTTCTTGAAATGAGAATCTTCACTAGTTCTAGCTCTAATCTCTTAGTCTTTAACTGACCCAGTGGCTTCCTTCTGGTTCCATCAAGGTCAAAGGACAATTACTACTTCTATTCCTTTCTCTCATTATCATCAAATCAAAATAAAGTGAAACATAATTATTCTTATCAGCTAAAATAACATACTTCCTCAGTGAAATAGTGTAAAATACTTGACTCTGACAACTGTTATGAACTTAAATGAACAAATTCATTTGGGATCATATAGTAAAGAATATGAGCTTAAAAGGTAAAGAACTACGTAGCTCTTGAGAAATTCTAGGGACAGGGTATCTGGAAGATCTGGAGATTCCTGGAAGATCTTTCCTAGAGGAAGTGTCATCTCAATTACCAGGTCAGTCAGTTCTCCTTCTCATGCATCAGTATTACACTGGCTGAAGATTTGGAGGAATCATCTTTTCAGTTCATATCTTTGTCACCAGTTGAATAGTTAGAGCTGATTTTAAGAGTAATTGCATACCTCTATGACCTGGGCCAGGCTTTCAGAAAGTTAGATAAGAAACTGTTAATTCCCATAATCCTTTTGACAAAATAAAAGCATATGTGCCATCTTAGATAAAATAAATTTTTGGCCAAAATCGGTTTGGCTCAGTGGATAGAGCGGATAGAGCGTCAGTCTGCAGACTGTAAGGTCCCAGGTTTGATTCCGGTCAAGGGCATGTACATTGGTTATGGGTACATCCCCTGTGGGGGGTGTGCAGGGGGCAGCTGGTCAATGTTTCTCTCTCATCGATGTTCCTAGCTCTCTATCCCTCTCTCTTCCTCTCTATAAAAAAATCAATAAAATATATTTTTAAAAAGATAATTTTTTTGTAATATAATATCTATGATCTTTCCATTCTTTGTTGGATGTAATGTTGGGAATACAAAGGATAATATGAGCAAAGTCATTAAGGTGATACTAAATTTCCCTTGCAGAGTAAAAGAGGGTGATTATACTGCTAAAAACCTTTGGAGTTGCACAGAAAGTAACCTTAGCTGATCAGCAGCCCATTTCTCACCCTATGCCATTCTGCTCTTTCCTGGCCTCTTCCTAAGCATCCTGTGGATGAATAGCTGCACTCTCAGATTTACTGTTCTGCCAGAGCCTGTGCAAGCAGCTGCTGGTGCTGTGATGATGCATGTAATCTAGGGATATCAGGCTTTTACTCTGTCTATTGGGGACCTTTCTTTTTCTCGCTGGCTTCTAATGAGCATTTTTATATTTCATACTGGCAGCACTGCATCACGGCCTGAAGAAGGGTTACTGGCCCAAAAAGATTCGACATGAGTTTCACAGGGGAGCATAATCTACCCACAAGGAAAGCTTAAATGCTGCCACAGAAAATTACTTTTGTATGGAAATGCCAGGGAGCATTTTTTTAATTACTCCTGGAAAAAAACACACCGGAAAGAGCATGTTAGAGACAGATCCACACAGGGAAGTGGACAGACAGACAGATAGATGTACACAGGAGGTAGCACACTCAATTATCTTCCTGGTGCAGACAGGAGTTCTTTAACTGTATAAAGACAGCAATGAAGGTCAGCTCACGGACCAAGCATATAATCTGAAATGTTCTACATGAACTATTACATGGTCACCTTAACCATACATGTGTACCTATGTGTGTATCCATATTTGCACACACAATTACTACACACATTACACCTACATTAGTAGAACTAAGATGTGGTTCTAATTTAACTACAAATCTTTATTCACTGTAAAGTACATGAAAGTCATGTGAAAGCTCTCTCTCTCCTTTGTCTTTTCTGTATCATCTTCTTTCTTAGTCCTGGTTCTATATTCATATCCAAGTAATATCAGAAAATGTTTAGTCTCTCAGTTTAGAATAAAGTTTATGGTTGCAGGCAACTGCACATCTATAGTGCTAGACTTTTCTCTTCCTATTTGCTACTATATCAATCTATGCATGTATAAGACCTTTGTAAGTTGAAATTCTAAGCCAATGTATAACTTGCAAAAATCTGCTGACTTACATTTTATAAAGTATCTCTGTTGGAGCATGAGAAGGTTTTCTTTGTTGGTTTGTTTGTTCTATCAATGATGCTTTGGCTTTTAGTTGAAAAAAGGATAAATCCCCATCTTGGCATGTTGTCTCTAGAAAAGCCTGTCTCCATCTCTCAGTATTCTCAGTCTTGACTATTTTAACTATCCAACTAGTAGGAGTCACCTCAACCATTACTAACTGTGTTTTAAATCATGTAATTACTTGTTTTGGGGGTATTTTGCTGCATAGATCCAAAAGAGTAGCCAATACAGCCAGACAACTAGGCAAAAATTTTTCTCCTTGTTAGATGTAAAAATAATGATTTTTTTTAGAAAAAGCAAATCTAATATTTGGAAACATTTGCTATCCCTAAAATGTTTAATAGTTTGATAATAATTGTTTCAAGAAGAAATTGCAATAAATAGAATAATGTTGCCTGAAGCATACATATGTATGCACACACATACACAAATCTTCAGTAGTTATATTCAGATATAACTACCAAGCAGAGCAGGATCAATGATTAATAGTGCAAAGTAAAAAAGAAATGACTAGATCGCTGGTGTACTAGAGAGTTTTGTTGCCTTCCCTGCACAGGAAGGAGCAGTCTTTTAGTTAGAATCCCTCCGCTCCATGCCCACCCCAAGAAGCAAAACTCTTAGCAGAGACGAATGCATTGGGAATTGATACTGGACTCAGGGGAGAAGGAACCATATTTAGGTTGGAAGCAGAGATAAAATTCTGTCTCAAATTTCAGAAACCAAGCTGAAAGGTCCTATATACTTGGAAGCTGAAGCTGCCATTCTGGAGAATATACAAGACAACACTGCAGGAAAATGAGTCTATAGGATGGGGAGAAGAAAGCATATGGACAGGCATTGCATAACCTCTGAAGAAAATAAGAGGAAATAATATGAGTCCTGTGTCTTGACTAATTTCCAGATCCAGGTCCCATGAGACCCTGATCCATTATTTTCAGGATGGCTTGTTTCCTAGGTGTGATATCTTTGCATGTGAATAATTGGTTCTTTTCTTGTCTATCATCCTTAGCGTAGTCACAATATATCTCAAGTGAATATTTATTATCAATAACAATCATGATATTAATAATATTTCACTTGCAAGGATTGAGGATATTTTCTCTGCAGCTTTTCAGGGAAAAATTGCTTTTCTGATGAATAGTCTGAAGTATTTATTCACTATGAGAAAAACATGGCTTTCCATTATCTTTCCCATGTTATATTTTTAGACTAATTTTCACTATTCATATTTGTAAACTCTGGGCTCTAATCACTTTGTTCCCTGAAGATGCCCAGTTTTACACTTTTATAAAACATTTTTAAATTTATTTATAAAATAATATCTATTTATTTTTATAAGTACACTTGTGCAGAGTGTTTCTTTATCCCATTTTACTCTGGCTTTATATTAGAAGTTTCTAGGTAGATTTAAATAATATGGGTTCCTCAGAGTTTCTTATTTAAATGATCAATGTTGTAGTATCAGCTAACTAAAGTCTCAATTATGTTCAATAAAATTCATCCATTTAACTACATACCCTTATATATATTAACTGTAGACAGTCTGCACCAAGACTTAGAGCAATTCTATCTCCCCAAATTTGCCTGTCCCTGCTTGTGATTGATCCATCCCCCTGACACCTGACTCTTGGCCTCTTGGCACCCACTGATCCACTCTTTGTCACTATAGTTTTGCCTTTGCTAGAATTTTATATAAATGCAATCATAGAGTGTATAGAAATTTAGGTTTGATTACGTCTACTGAGCACACATATATATTTTTGAGACTCATCCATGTTGTCTCTTTTTATTGCTGAGTAGAAATCCAGCATATGGGATAAGCCATAATTTGGTTATTTTTTTATCTGTTGATGGAGAGTTGAATTGTTTCCAGGTATTTGGTTATTATGAATAATGTTTCCATGGATATTTTCATTGTATGTGTGTGCCTGCCCTATGATGTGTGGGAGGATTTGGAACAAGAGTAAACTAAATAAAAATATTAGGACAAGAGGGGAGCATAAGAGAAAAAGGAGAGACTAGGATTCTTCCTCAAATGTTGGCTTTGGACAAATTGAAAGTCCTATATCCTTTTAACTCTCCTTAAATGGGACTCTATAGTCAGCTGAGTGCCTCCCTCCCCAAGATCAAGCACTGTGACATTCATCTATCTGCTTGTGGAGATTCTTCCTCAAGAGTCAGGTTCCTGTCACTCATTGTTTCATCGAAAGCCAGTTCTGGATCCAGCCTTCATTCCAGTCTCTCAATCAAGACCATGGGCAGTTGACTGGCTGCTTGCTGTGTACAGTAACTATTTGGGTTTCCTTCTGGCTGAAGGAAATTTTTTTGGGACTATGACCCAGTTAATATTGTCTACCTGGCATGGAACAATTTTTTATTGAGAATGATTCAGTCCTCAAGATATGTCTTCATGGTTGGTAGGTAATAAATTGCTATATCTTAGGTACAGAGCCCTATTTTGGAAATAGGTAGCCCAGCCATTATAATAATTTGTTTTTATCACAGTGATGAACATTTTTGGGGTCATTAGAATGTATTATGCATTGCACTAAGCATAGTATATAGTTTATCACACCTAATCTTTTTTACATTACAAATGACAAAATATTGCTCACCCCTCAAATTATGAATGAGAAAACAGATTCCCAAAGGCTAAATTACTTATCTAACATATAATAATTTTCTCATTCATTCATTCGAATACTGCTACCCATATTCCCTAGTTCTACCTCTAGCAAAGGGAACACATTGGTTTTCAAAGAAGCACATATATTAGCCATCTATAAGGACTCCTTCCCTCAGATCCTCTCTTTTCATAATTTTTTTTCCTGTAGGATTTTTACCTGAACTTTATGTGTCTAGAAGTGAAACTAGAATACTTATGCAATACGTAAGCCAAAGTAAGAAAGTAATTGATAATGTACCCTTAGTATTGCTTGGCAATGCCACCTCCAGACAACTTATCATGCCATTACCCTGACTGTCTGTATTGTGCTGGCTTGGAGATAACAGACATCTTCAACCTCACAGAGATGTGCTGAACGGTGTGGTGTAGGTTTAAACTCTCCACTCCTGAACAAAGTTTACAATCCTAGTCTGGCATTCACAGAAATGACCTTTTTGGGGGGAACATCACAAAGGATTTTTCTTCATTTTGTGAGTCTCCAAACACTGTTGGGGAAAGCATAATGATGATTCTCCTTCTACAACTATTCAGACATTAATGCTTACCAGTGATCTAGTATCTTTAGCATGGTGACAGTGGTACTTTTAGTCAGTGCAGTTGCTGAACATTTGGTCAGGTTTGCTTCTTGGGAGTTTAGGGTAGGAATTTTTGAAAATTTGTTTCACCTTTCTTCCACATGACAATGCATCTTTTCTTTCATGATAGGGAATAGAGTGGTGTTTGTGCATTCCAGGGCATACCTTTTCAAAAGAGCTGATTAGGGTGATTTCTAATTGAAATAAATAAATGTTTTCATCAGACCCTGGAAACAACACTCAGATTGTATTCATGCTGCGGGAGGAAAAGAACCACTGAGATTATTTGAAGTTTTGCTGCTGCTGCCAGGGTGGGGGAAAGAGAGCAGCTTTGGAGTAAAGAGACATCTTTCTTCAAATACTGTATTTCTGGGGCCTGGCCAGGTCAGGGGGATTCCTTTCTTCAAACATTGAATATTTTGCCGCCACCCTATGGTCTACCAGATGTTCCTCAGCTCCTCCTGACTGGGTCTGGCCACTGTGAGGCAACAGTGCCTGCTGTTGTTGCTGCTCTTAGAGGTCTGGCTGGGAGCTCTCTGCAGGATTTGAATATGGTGCTAATGAGGCCTGGGCCACCAGCTTGATCCAGGTGTGAGCCAGTCACCTCTGCACAGAGAAAACCTTTGTTCTTTAGCCTTCGTTTGTACCTAGCCCCTGCTGTCCAGTCTCCAAATGTGTCAGGAAGGGACAGTTGAGTGAGTGGATGTTGATGAATGGAGACATTCATTTCACTACAGGAAAATAAAAGCATAAAGACTTACTGCACCCAAGGTTATAGCAACATATTGATAGGTGTGGGCCAGTGAGTGGTAATTAATAGAGGCATTTCCAATCCAAATATGAAAGTATCTGCCATGGACACAAACCCAAAGATGCACAGTTTCTATACCTATGCTATCCATGAGGAAAATTAGGAATTTCACTAAATTTATACCCAACAAGTGCCTAAGATGGCCAACCCCTCTTCATGTTGCTGAGCAGGGCACTCACAAATCTCTGTCCTCAAAGTACTTAATGCTGTTAGGAAGTAGAAATGAAATAACTGCACAGAAAACTATAACACAATAAGCATAAGGTGAATTATGAAAGGAACAAACAAAATGCCATGGGAATTCTGGGAGGGAGACATCACAATTTCAGAGCACTCTATTGTTCTACCCAATGCCTATTCCCCTCTGTTTTCCTCCCTAACAGATCCTTGATTTGTTAAGTATCCACCCTTTGCTACACAATCACAGTCTCCAGGGGAATTGACTTCCTGCTTAGCTTCAAAGGATTTAAGCTGAGGAATCCTATTATTCTCTCCTGTGCTTAGTTTAGGAATGGCTATGCACCCAAGTCTGGACAATTATGGTTATAAGGGACAATCTCTGGGAAATGTTTTCTTACCCTCTGGCAAGAGAAAGAATGGATCCCTTTTTGCCTTTGTGTAGACTGGATATAATCTCTGGGTACTGCTATAGTCATCTTCACATCAGCCAGTGGAAAAAGCCAACATGTGGAGGAGCACAGAGTAAGAGAGGTTAACAGGTTTGAGTCAGGTTTTCACTTAAAGGTAAACTTTGCAGAAGTTGCACTCACTTATTCGGAGTGAGGAACATTTTATAAAAAAAAGCCAACACTCAGATGAGCATTGAAGGAAGGGTCCATTTTGACCATTGGAGTACAGATAGTAAAATACTTTAGGTGCTGGAGTAGAGATATGGAGGAAGGAGTAGTAATTTAGGTTAGAAAATCAAAAAGAAAAGCACAGAGATTTGTAAGTGTAAAGTGTATTTTTCTAGACTGGAATTTGATATTTTCATGCACACTTCACTTTATTCTTTAAGGAATATAGGCCATTTACAGGAGAGAGATTATAAAAATAATTTTAAAAAGGAAAATGAGCAGATGCTTGGGAGATACAAATATGCAGATTATAATAAAAGTTTAACACCTACATAGGAGATTGAGGAGAAGAGAAATAGGTACAAAAAAGAAAGTTCTAAAACCCTATACAGTCACAAGATTTGAATATGACTAAAATTTCTGGTGACCAAAATTAAAAGGAAAACTGCTTAATGACATAGGTTTACTTTTATTTTTGGAGAAAACATGCCACTTCCTCAAGAAAATTTATTTATGTGAATATTTATATGGGGATCTATCTATCTATCTATCTATCTATCTATCTATCTATCATCTATCTGTCTATCTATGTATCTATCTATCATCTATCTATCTATCAATCACCTATCTACTAATAATAGACAAATATGTAAATTGACGATACCTTTGCAATGCCCCACAGCCAATCAGGAGCAAGTATGCAAATTAATCCAACAAAGATGGTGGGCTTGTGGGGGTCATGGAGGTATGCAGGCACCAAGTGGCCGGGGGTTGGGCTTATGTGCGCAGGCACTGAGTAGCTGGGGATGGGGCGGGTTGCTTGAGGCCTATACATTCAGGCACCAAGCAGCAGGATTGGAGTGGGCATTTCTGAGACCCAGCCCACTTCAAGCTGTGGCCAGCACATGAGTGTGCACGCCGGTGCCAAGAGGCCGGGGTCCTGGGGATGCCACTGGAGTGTCTGGTCCTGTCAGCTGGCATGTGGGCTGCTAGAGTTCCTTTGTGCAGCTCCTGGACCAGAAGTGAGAACCAAGAGCATGGGAAGCACCAGGAATCATAGTTCTGGTGGCAGACGCATTATTGGATCTCCTAGACACTAGAGCAAAAGTGAGCCTATAGCAAGTTACTGTTGAGGGTGGCTGATGGAGGGAAAGCAAAGGTGAGAAACATAAGTAAAGTCACAGTGTCAAGGAAAAATTAAAAGGAAGATATCCTGCAACTTCTAGAAAATATCCACCAATGGCAAAGAAAAAAAAAAAAAAAGAAGACATTTATTATTCTGTGAGCACTAAACCAAACTGGGTTGGGGTGTCTGACAATTAACTCATATGATTGCAAAGACAAACAGAAATTCCCAGATTGGAGAGGGTTCCCCTAAGGGCTCTCAGATTAGAGAGGGAGCAAGTTGGGCTGAGGGACCCACTCCCCCCTTCATACAAATCATGCACTGGGCCCCTAGTCCTATCTAATAAAAGAGTAATATTCAAATTGACTGTACCTCTGCTACACCCACAAGCCACACCTGCCAGCCAATTAGGAATGAGTATGAAAATTAACCCAACCAAGATGGCTGTGGCCACGGAGAGAGCAGGAGGCTTGAGTTTCCCCTGGCAATGGAGGAAGCCAACCTTTCCACCTGCTCTGGTCTGCTTTGGCCTCTGTTCAAGGCTACAAAGTTTCAATCATAGAAGATAAATAAATCCCAACAAAAATGGCTGTGGTCTCGAAGCAAGCAAGACCTGCTCTGGTCTGCTTTGGCCTCCATTCAAGGCTACAAAGTTTCAATTATGGAAGATAAATAAATACAAGATACCAGGGCCTCTGCTTGGATCACCAGGGGGGCATGGCCAGCCTGTGAAACACCACAGGCACCACACTCAGGCCACCCCACCCCCCAAGGGAATCCCCACCCTGATCTGAGACACCCTTCAGGGAAAACCAACTGGCCTCCACCCATGTACCAGGCCTCTATCCTATTTAATAAAAGAGTAATATTAAAATTGATAATCACTCTAACACACAATATGGCTGCCCCCATGTGGTCAAAGATGACTTCCCCCATGTGGATACAAGATGGCCACCACAAGATAGCCAGTAGGGGAGGGCAGTTGGGAGAGACCAGGCCTGCAAGGGAGGGCAGTTGGGGGTGACCAGGCTGGCAGAGGAGGGAAGTTGGGGGCTACTGGGCCTGCAGGGAAGGGCAGTTGGGGGGGGGCAGACCTACAGGGAATGCTGTTAGGGGTGATTAGGCCTGGAGGGGAGAGCAGTTAGGGGTGACCAGGCCTGCAGGGAGTGCAGTTAGGGGCAAATAGGCTGGAAGGAGAGCAGTTAGGCATCAATCAGGCTGGCAGGGGAATGATTAGGGGGCGATCAGGCTGACAGGCAGAAGCAGTTAGGGGAAATCAAGAAGGCAGGCAGGTGAGCAGTTGGGAGCCAGCAGTCCTGGATTGTGGAGGCATGTCTGACTGCCCGTTTAGGCCCGATCCCAATAGGGCAGTTGGAAGTGACCAGGCTGGCAGAAGAGGGAAGTTGGCTGTGACCGGGCCTGCAGGGAAGGGTACTTGGCATCCCTCGAGGGGTCCCTGACAGGAGAGGTTTCAGGCTGGGCTGAGGGACAACCCCTCTCAATGCATGAATTTCATGCACCGGGCCTCTCATATATATATATATATATATATATATATATATATATATATATATATATATATATATAAAGCCTAAGCTACTGCCTGACTGTTTGACCATCTGACCAGTAGCTATGATGTGCAATGACCACTAGGGTGCAGATGCTCCGATTGGCAGCTATGACTTGCACTGAACATCGGGAGCAGATGCTCAACGCGGGAGCTGCCAAACTATGGTGACTTGGCAGCTGCAGTTCTCAGATAACGCTCCCGGAACCAGAGAGAAGGGCGCCTGATTCTGGGGTGTGTCACCCAAGAACCGCCCTCTCACAAGCTGGGATCCCTCGGGTGATGTTAGAGAGCCGATTTTGACCTGATCCCCACAGACCAGGCTGAGGGAACCCCACCAGTGCACGAATCCGTGTACCGGGTCTCTAGTAGAAGATATAAAGGATGATTTAACCATTAATTTTTTTTTACAGTGAATTCATGATTGGTTCCAACATTTTTTCAACTTAAGGCATATCAAAGTATATAAAATGCTTGGTGAAGTCTTGACAGGAAAAACACAAATACAGACACACACACAAAACCCAGAAAAAAATAAATTGAGCCATATTGTGGAGTGATTTGGATAATAAGGTAAGAACTTTGAAAGTTATTACATAATCAATGGGAAAATGTGAAGTTTCAGGAGTAACATGATCTTAGCTGATCTGTAGAGTTTAATTTATTAATGATCTATAAGTGGCATTGGAAAAAGACAACAATGGAGTTGGCGAAAATGAAACAAATTAATATAATTTTGAGTATTTACTAGATACAAGGTATGATTTATGGTGATTTAAATAAACATGACATCTCATTTTTTAAAAACTATTGATGATCACATAAGTTTTTTCCTTTATTTTGTAAATGTAGTAAATTATGTTGATTGATTTTCAAATGTTAAATCAACCTTTTATTCCTGCAATAAACTCAACTTGATCCTAATGCATTAACTTTAAAAAACAAACACTTGGACTTAATTTGCTAATATTTTTTCAGGACCCATGTTTATGAGAAATAGTGACTTTACTTTTCTTATAATATCCTTGATACCTTTTAATGTTAAGTTATGATTGCCTCTTAAAATTTATTGTAAATAATTTTTTCATTCTTTGGAAGGCTTTTTCAAGACTGGTACTATTTATTCCTTAGTGGTAAGAAAAATTCACTGCTTAGACTACTTCTAATAAATATTTATGGGAAGTTTTGAAAGGTATACACACACACACACACACACACACACACACATATATATATATATATATATATATATATATATATATATATTCAGATTTTATATTTTTTTCTTATGTCAGTAAGAAAAAAGTTTTGGTAATATATGTTTTCTAGGATGTCTTCATTTTATCTAAATTGTTATTGCTCTCTGAGGCAGGTGGAAATGGCTATTGTAGAAATAATTGCAGCAATTCTATTGCTTAGATAAGGGGTCTTAACCTGGAGTCCTTAGGAGGGATTGTATATGCCATAGGTGAAGGCATACCAACTACACTGAATTGTTAAATATGTTTGTTTGACGTATCCTATGTTATAGAAACGAATTAGTTATGGACATTAAAATATCTGGAGATTTATAGATATCTGAATTTCCAGTTTCTATTAGAGCAAAAGGATTAAAGTGATGATCCCACATTCGTATATGGCAAAAATCAGTTGGACATTCACTGATTTGTGCTTTAAACTCACCACTCTCATCTCACCTGTCTATTCCTTTTTTAATTGTAACATGCAGGTTGAGATTGTGTGATTTAACCTGTGTTAGGAGCATTTTTGAAATGAACATGTCCTTATTTTCATCATAATTTTAAAAAGGGGTGTAAACCTAAATAGGTTAAACTAACTAATTTGGATAAAAACACACATAAGAGAGAATATTTTTGAGCCGAGAGAAGCCTACCAACATAAAGCAGACATTAAAAGTCTTAACTGAACTTGATTTCATCATTTATCATTGACTCAATGGTTAGGTGAGAAATTAAGTGGTTTTTGAGTGGTGCATACAATTTTGTTATCTTCACATGATTGATATAGTTACACACACACACACACACACACACACACACACACACACATCCTGAAAATAGATTGGCTAAAGACAAAGAGAATACTAGGAATACCACTCGAGTGATTTTAAATATTAAATACTTTTAGTGATATCTTAATGACTGTAGATGACTAAGATTAGAATTATCCATAATATAATTACAGAAACAAAGCCTACTATACATAATTATCCAAATTACAAGTGAATCTGGAATTCCTTTTTCTGAATTTGATATTGGTTTCATATAGTGCAATTTCAATTCCACTTATTTTTTTTTATCATTAAGGACAGACTTTAAAAAGTGAGTCTAGAATTAACTTAGTGTGCTTCATTATAGCTTTTTAGCTTAACAGACAACCCCACTTTTACTCCTCATCTCTGAACATATTTTCAAAGGAGTGTAATAAATTATAAATTTGGAATATGATTGATCTAATCAATTTTTATTTAAGTTAACTTGATTCAGTGCAATTCTGAGAGTCCAACTTCCTAGAGGTTTTGATAAATGAGTGTCTATCATTGAATTAAAATATAGTTCTGATCTAGAGACTTACTAGTAAACCTGCTTTTTCTCCATTTCCCCACTCATAGTTAGACAAATCCTAAGTAATAGATATGAAAAGTAAATCCTATTAGAAAGAAAGGATAATTCAGCACCTTTTTCAGTAACTAATCTCATTTTATAAAATCTTTGCTGCACAAAATTCTTCCTTATATTAAGGCAGAAATCACTTACACCAAAGACAAAGTTTGTTTTCTTATTCATTTTATAAATATGTTATCTTGTCATTATGTCACTTTCATTAGTTGAAAAATGATAAGAATGTAGCTAGAAATATCTTAAGTTAAAAAAAAATTCCTGGAGGTACTGAGTTAGAAACTTTAAGAAATCCTAAGAATCAAATGGAAGCTTCAACTGGTTGCTTTCCTGGCAACATTCTACCTGATTTCAAACACTTAGCAAGTAAAAAAAATCAAAAGATATTTATTGCGGGTTTGAAGTTACATAAAATAACAGCATGACTTAGACATGGCATTGATTGAGTTTTCTTAAAGATATAAAATTTAGTTTTATAGCAAATTTGGTAACAAAGTTGAGAAGTGACAATGAAGCAGTCTATTAATTCCTATTAAGTTTATTATGCTTATGTCAGAAGATGGAGCTATTATTATTCTATCTAATAAAGAGGGAATACGCTAATTGACCACCATGCCCTCACAAAAAGATGGCAGCACCCACAGCCAATAAGGATGGAATATGCTAATTGACTGTCAAGTCCTCAAAGATGGTGGCGCCCAGGCCCCTTAGCCCCGCCTGTGTGGGAGGTGTATGGCATGACTGGGCCCGCCTTTAGGCAGATCTGGCCTCTTTGTGCATTTGCCTCCAGAGTCCCCCAATCCCCTCAGCCCTCAGCTGCCCAGAGCCTGCCCAAGGTATAGGCAAGCTTCAGATGTTGGCTGCCGAGCAGCTCAGGGCTTCCCAAGGCTCAGGTAAAGAGAGCTGGCTGAGGCTTGTGCTGCTGGCAGTAGCAGCAGCAGAGGTGTGATGGGGGTGTTGCATTCCCCTGATCTCTGGGTTGTCTCCCACCTCTGAAGGCTCCTGGATTGTGAAAGGGGGCAGGCGGGTTGAGGGACCCCCCCCCCCCTTCCAGTGCATGAATTTTCATGCACTGGGTCTCTAGTATGCTTTATAATACCTAATCCTTAAAGATTTATAGAGAAATTATTATTGCATCTTTGAAAGAGTATTAGATAGTACCTAACACTATTTCCAATGAAATAGTTGCTAAATTGAGGCATATTCTTTTATCTTAAAACAGTTACTAAATACTAGCAAGTGGTTTGTGGTAGCCAGACATGGGCTTTGCTGTTCCCTGGGGGGGGGGGGGGTCCCCCAAGATAGTGCCTTTCGGGCCAGCTAATGGAACACCTCAGAAGTCTGGGGCAAGATCTGATCTTGATTCATGCAAGCCACTTAATATATTTCATCAAATCTAAGACTTCATCAGTTACTAGTCACACTAATATTTTATGTTCCATTAAGAAATAAAAAACACTGCCAATTAATCTAAGACCCACCATTGATTAGAAGACATTTCTAATTTCAGTCAGCAATGTTAATATGTGAAAAGAAAATTACATCTTAGGATGCTGAGAAAAGGTATCAGCTGTATTCCTCAAGCTCTCCACTCTAGGGGCCTCTCACTTCCCCACCTGAATAATGCAGTTCTGGAAATGGTAAGACAGCCATGTCTACTGAGGTTAACTGCCGGTGCCCAGTGTGCTTTTCCGTGGGTTAACTGTTAACATGGGGAAAAAAAGCTGTCAGTGATTAAAAGATACATGTTTCAGTCTCAATATTCTCCAGAAAGGTGTTAACTAAGGTTAGGCCTACGTTAGAGGATGTTCTGAACAGTAGACCTTGTTTCAATTTTTGGTTGTTCAGAGGCTGTAGATCTGTCCAGGTGCCCCGTAGCCCTCAGACCCTTGTATTTAACTACATCCACATGGTGGTACAAGAAGCTGTGCCATGTAGGCATGTTGTATCTCCAAATAATGAGAAGCAGTCAGCATTAAAAATGTTGCACACACACACACGCACACACTCATCGAGCTCTATATCTATTTAGGGAGCCTCCATTGTTTATAGACAGATCATCTTAATCTTATAATATTCACTACAACCGGTGAGGTCAATACTAGTATGTCCATTTTATAAATGGAACTGAGGCTTATTGCAATGACTTGTTCATGCTCTGCAATTAGAAACTGATGACACTAAGATTCAAACCCAGCTCTGTCATAATCTTAAGCCAGTATATTTTTAACTATTGTTATGCCTCTCCCAGACATGGAACATTTATTTTTATATTTATTCTATTTCATCAATTTATTTATTTAGTTTTAAATTCAGGGGAGAGAGGGTAAGAGATCAACCAAAGGGCTTGTATGCATGCATATAAGCACACCAATGAACATAGACACTAGGGGGGTGAGGGTATGTGAGGGGGGCATTGGCTGGGAAGAGGTCAATGGGGGGAAAGGAGACATATGTAATACTTTAAACAATAAAGAATTAAAAAAGAAACTTGTCCAAAAAACCTTTCTTAGTATACCCTCCCATGCATACATGTGCACATATACATACACATACTAGTACACACACACACACACACACACACACATACATACACATACATCCTATAACAAATTATGATGGAGGTGAAGAAAAGGACAGGAGAGAGGGAGATGAGTATTTCTTTGCTACTAAGTGGTTCTTTTTGTTTAGTTTTGTATATATTTAAAACGATATTTACTAATTAAATTGATTGGAGTGACATTGATCAAAATGAACATATACTGTATTTGCCGGCGTATAAGACGATCGATTTTTTGGCCCTGAAAAATATGCCTCCAAGTGGGGGGTAGTCTTATACGGCGAGTATATAACAAACTCTGTATTTTTAGTGGAAATGTTAGGGGGTCTTCTTATACGCCCAGTCGTCTTATACGCCGGCAAATACATATTTTTCAGGGCAAAAAATCGTCTTATACGCCGGCAAATACGGTAGGTTTCAGGTGTGGGTTTCTATGTTACAAGATCTGTAAATTGCACCCCCCACCAAAGTCAAATATTCTCCTGATACCTTATATTGGGACCCCCTTCCCTCTAGCAACCACCACATGGCTGTTTGTGTTCACAAATTTCAGTTTTATGTCCCACATATGAGTGAAATCATATAGTTCAAAGCTTTTTCTGACTCATTTCACTTAACCTAATTTTCTCCAAGTCCATCCATGTTGTTTGCAAATGGTGCTATTTCATCCTTTCTTATGGTTAAGTAATGTTCCATTGTGTGCTACTAGGTCATTTTAACAATATACTAGACATCAGCAGTTTTAGGTTTAATTTTATCTTATAATGCGTCAGCATATCCTGAAATGAACAAGACTTTGTAACAATTAATTTATTTTTTAATATATATTTTATTGATTTTTCACAGAGAGGAAGGGAGAGGGATAGAGAGCTAAAACATCAATGAGAGAGAAACATTGACCAGCTGCCTCCTGCACACCCCCCACCGGGGATGTGCCTGCAACCAATGTACATGCCCCTGACCGGAATCGAACCTGGGACCTTTCAGTCCGCAGACCGACACTCTATCCACTGAGCCAAACCAGTTTCAGCAAGACTTTGTAACAACTTAGATAAGTAGATTTTTTTTTCCAAATGACTCTTTCTATTCTCTTCCTCTTTTGAATGAAATAAATGGTTTAATTTGGAAGGAAGCAGGATACCAGCTTAGAACTATTACTACTGATCCTTTAATGTTTCCCTAATGCCTTTATTTTACAGGGTGGGCAAGCAGAAGATACAGGAATCGAGTGCTACTAAATAATACAGTTTCTGAAATGTCAAGGCACAGAATTTGGATATTCCAGTCCCCAAATGTTAATGACAATATGCTCATCCATGTAATGGAAACATTACTAGGAAGCTCCTGGCTACATAATCCATCATATTGCAGAAGACTTGCTGACTTATGCTTTGTGACGGGCCAGTGAGAAAAATATACAAACTCATACACCAATGTTGCAAATCAATTCTGCGGCAAAGTGGAAATAACTCTTGTACCAATAAGCAGTAAGACCTACGAGGAAAAAAAAATTCGTTCCTATATTTCCAGCTTGCAGATAGAAAGAGACGCCATCAATCATATTGGAGAGCTTCCATTTCAGGGCTGTTGTTCTTAAAGACAAACCAGATGAAATCAGACAAGACCAGAATATGCAAAGGCCTTTGGATTTTTCCAGTCTTGGTGCAGGAAGGAAGCAAGGAAAAGCAAGACATTCTCTCTTTTTCTTCTACATGTGAAATTTGGAGTTTAGCAAAGGCATGTACTTAGGCTCAGTTTATGGTCAAAGTGTCTAATTAATCACTTCACAAATGGCTATTAATCATACATTAATGAGATATTCTTTGCTCTGGCAAATGTGGGTTCTGTGGAAATCCTTTCTCCTTGGTACCCGGAGCAAGCCAAAAGCATGCAGAACTCAATTAATCTTGGAGCAGCCTGGGGTGTTTGAAACTGCTCACGGTTTGAAAAAAAGCAAATAGCAAAGACGTTTAAACTGTCCATATTTCACTGTGTAAATTCAGAAACACTTAATCATCCCCTACACATTATTTTTGTTCCCTTTCTCCCTCTGTCATGTTATAACTGTGTTTCAAGCTTCCTCCATTTCTTCGCCTAAACTTGTCTATGAAGCACAAACCACTGAGTGGGGCTTCTAATCATTGACTCTCAGTCCTCAGGGAGAAACAGACCATGAGTGGACACAATGTGCATATAGATATGATATTTCAGCAAAAGCAATATAGTAGCATAAATTATGAATCGAATGACATCACTTACCAAGCAACATCTAAGTTGGAGTTTCCTTTCCGGTTCCAGATTTCCATATTAACCCAGGGGGGGAAAGCCGTGTAGTTTGACTCAGTTAAATTCCCTACAAACAAAGGCCTCCATTAAAAAAAAATAATAATTGAATGCTTTGGCTCATTCATCAGACAGTTATTGAGTATTTATCTTGTCTCAGACTCTTAGATACAAATATGAATCAGCCTCATTCCTTCCCCTTATAGAGCCCAGAGTATAGAATAGAAATGAATGGAAGAGGCAGTGTGAGGCGTGGACCCATTAGACAGCATGCTGTGTTAGGGACTGGTCACTAAGAAAGGCAGGCTAGATACTGGCTGCCTAAGGGAGGAGGCTGAGTATATATGTAGGATTGATGTTGGAAAGGAGATTGAAGTCAGATCTGCCTTGGCCGCTGTCTTCTGCCTCTCAACTTGTTGCATTGATTTGCATATTCCCTCCTTATTGGCTGTGGGCACAGCCATCTTTGTCACGGAGTTATGATCAATTTGCATATTTTGTCTTTATTATATAGGATTCCTTCCAAAATAAAAACCTTGATCTTATACTAAATAACATGTTTCCTTTTTTCTTGGCTAGGGTTACATTTACAAATTTTTCACTTTAATTGAAAGAATTGCAGGACCCACAAGTCTTTTTCAATTATGGACTGACACTCTGTGAACCATGTGGGGCAATTATTACCAATTAAAAATAGTTTCTCTAATACTTAAAAAAAATGTACTGCTGAGTTATAGAGGTGTATTGGATGGGGAGTATGGGTTCATCTCTTAGCCTTTTCCTATTTTCTCCTCCCTCACTTTTTACTTTAAGTGCAAAAGAAACACACAAAATGGGCTTTCCTATATTTTTAAAATCAAGTTCAAAAGATATAGTTTTCACACAATAAAATGCACCAATTTAATGTACCAGTGCATTTGATGAGATTTTCACAAATGACCCCCCCTACCACAGTCATACAGAATATTTCCATCATCTGAAAAGGTGTCTTGTGTCCCATCCCAGGCAATGCCTAACCCAAACCCCAAATAACCACTCATCTGCTGTCACTGCAGATTAAGTGTATATTTTCCAGCATCTCATAAAAGATGAAATTCTACATAATGTATACTTGCATGTCATTTTCTTTTTTTTTACAACTTAAAAGATTTTGAGATATTATATTAGAGTCCATTCTTCACAGCTGTTGGATGGAAGTCATTTTCTGAAAATAATTTTTAAAAAATCTCCTCACTTGTCCATGGATATTTGGGCTGTTTCCAGTTTGGGGATATGAGTAAGGCTTCTGTGAACATTTGTGTATGAGTCTTTGTGTGAACATGTTCTCATTTCACTTAGATAAATACTGAAGAGTAGAATTGCTAAATGATATGGTAAGTATGTATCTAACTTTATAAGAAACTGCCTAATTGCTTTCCAAAATGATGTACAGTTTCATATTCTTATCAGCAGTGTATGAGAATTTTAGTTGCTCCATATCCTCACAAACATTTGGTATTGTCAATCCATTTAATGGTAGCCATTCTATAAGCTGTGTACTGATATGTCAATCTTTATTTAATTTGAATTCCTCTAATGGCTAATGATGTTGAATATATTTTCATGCACTTATTTTCAATTTGCATATCTTCCTGGTGACATGTCTATTTAAATCTTTTTCCCATTCCTTAAAGTCAGATAGCCTTCTTATTTTTGCATTTTAATAGTTCTTTGCACGTTCTAAATAAAATAAACTATCTTCTATCAAATATGTATGTTACTAACATTGCATTGCAGTATGCAGTCTGGCTTTTTTTTTTAACACTGTCTTTTAGAGAGAAACAATTATTTTTTTATGAAATTCAATTGATTAATGTTTTTCTTATAGTTTGTGTTTTTTATTTATTTTACTTTATTTTTAACAAATCTTTATTGTTGAAAGTATTACATATGTCCCTATTTTTCCCTCATTGCCCTTTGCCCCTCCCAAGTCTTCACCACCCTATTGTCTGGGCACCCTAGATATGCATACGCTAGTACGCATATGATTTCATTGGTTAATCTCTTTCCCCACTTCACCCTCCTGTGCCTTCCCTCTGAGGTTTGATAGTTTGTTCGATATTTTTATGTCCCAGGGTCTATTTTTGTTCATCATTGTCTGTTGTTCATGAAATACACATGTAAGTGAAATCTTGTGATACTTATCTTCTCTGACTGGCTTATTTCACTTAAGCATCATATTTTCTAGGTCCATCCAGGTTGCCGCAAATGGTAAGAATTCCTTCTTTATTATGGCAGCATAGTATTCCATTGTGTAGATATACCATAGTTTTTTTTATCCAGTCATCTGCTGATGGGCACTTAAGCTGTTTCCAAATCTTAGCTTCTATGAACATAGGGGTACATATATTCTTTCTGATGGCTGTTTCTGAGTTTTTGGGATATATTCCTAGAAGTGGGACCACTGGGTCAAATGGGAATTCCATTTTTAATTTTTTGAGGGAACTACAGTATTTGCCGGTGTATAAGACGATTTTTTGGCCCTGAAAAATATGCCTCCAAGTGGGGGGTAGTCTTATACGGCGAGTATATAGCAAACTCTGTATTTTGAGTGGAAATGTTAGGGGGTCGTCTTATACGCCCAGTCTCTTATACGCCGGCAAATACGGTATTTTTCAGGGCCAAAAAATCATCTTATACGCCGGCAAATATGGTACATACTGTTTTTCACAGTGGCTGCACTAATTTGCATTCCAACTAGTAGTGTATGAGGGTATCCTTTTCTCCACATCCTTGCCAACACTGTTCATTTATTGATTTGTTGATGATAACCATTCTAACAGGTGTGAGGTGGTACCTCATTTGATTTTCATCTCTCAAATTATCAGTGACTTTGAGCACTTTTACATATGCCTTTTGGACTTCTGTATGTCCATTTTGGAGAAGTGTCTATTTAGGTCCTGTTCCCGTTTTTTGATTGGATTATCTTCTTTTTATTAAGTTATATGAGTTCCTTGTAGGTTTTGGAGGTTAACCCCTTATTGAAAAATATGTTCTTCCATGGGATGGGCACTCTTGTTATTTTATTGATCATTTTTTTTGCTGTGCAGAAGCTCTTTATTTTAATGTAGTCCCATTTGTTTATTTTCTCCTTTATTTCTATTGTTTTAATAATATTTTTATCTAAATCAAGATCATAAATATATTTTTCCTAGAAACTTAATTGTTTTATATCTAACAGTTAAGTCTATTATCCATTTTGAATCAACTTTTGTATATGGTGCAAGGTGTAAATAAAAGATCATATTGGTTTTTTGGGGGGGGCATGGAGGATTATGGTTAACCAATTGTTCCAGCACCATTTGTTGAAAAGAATATCCTTTTTCAACTTAGTTACAGTGGCATTTTTGTTAAAAAATCAATTGATCATATACATAGGTTTGTTCAATTCTGGCTCCCTATCCCATTCCATTAATCTTTATGTTGATTCTTATTTCTTAATCCAATACTGTTATTTTATAATAACTTTAAATCAATCCTCCAACTGTATTCTTATTTTTCAAAATTGTTTTGGCTTTGCCAGGTACTTTGAATTCCATAATCTATACTAATAAGAGAGAAAGATGCAAATTGACAGTACCTCCATTACACCCACCAGCCAATCAGGAGTGAGTATGCAAATTAACCCAGCAAAATGGTGGGTTAATTTGCATACATAGGCACAGAGCGAAGACTGAAGGTTTCACCCGAGTGAAGACTGAAGACTGAAGGTTAAAGACTAAAGACTAAAGACTGAAGACTGGAGACTGAAGGCTCCACTGTGGCCGCAGCCAAGCCTGAACACTGAAGGCTTGGCTCCGCTGTAGTCCGGGTCCTGGGTGCCACAGGAAACCTGATGCCAGCAGCCAGGGTAAGGAAGGCCTATTGCATGAATCTTCATGCAATGGGCCTCTATTCCTATATGATAAAAGGCTAATATATAAACAGACCAAATGGCAGAAGGACCAGTCACTATGAAGCTGGACTCACGAATGGCAAGTGCAGTGGTGGGAGTCTTTCCTGATGAGTCAGACATCCCCTGAGGATACTAGAGGGCACAGGCCAGGCTAAGGAACCCCCTAAGTGCACAAATCTTGTGCACCAAGCCTCTAGTATATTTAGGAATCAGCTTTTTAATTTCTACCAAAACAAAAACATGCTGAGATTTTGACTTGTACTTAATTGAATCTCTATCAATTTTGGGAAAATTGATATGTTAACAACATTTAAACTTCTATGAAGAAAATATACTGAGTGGCCAGATTATTATGACCACCCCATCAGTACTTTGTTGGACCACCTTTTGGTTTCAATACTGTCGTGATTCTTCTTGGCATTAACTCCACGAGATGTTGAAAGGTGATGCAAAGAATCTGACACCATACCCGATGAATAGCACTGTCCAGTTCTGTGGGATTTGATGGTTGTGGAACCAGCTGCCTGATGGCTCTTTTAACTTCATCCCACAAATGCTTAATTGGATTGAGATTTGGTGATTGTGGGGGACACCTAAGCAAGATAAAGTCTCCCTCATGTTCTTGAAACAATTCCTGCACAATACGAGCACCATGGCATGGCACATTGTCTTGTTGGAAGAAGCCATCTCCATTGGGATACACCATCAACATGATAGGATGAACTTGATCAGCAATGATACTTAAGTATGTTGTGCTTTTCAGATGTTGTTCCACACCAATTAAAGGGCCCAAATCATGCCAGGAAAATATGCCCCAAACCATAACACTGCCCCCACCAGCTTGAAGGGTTGTACTCATGTATGTGGAGTGCATGCTTTCATGCTGTTTCCATGAAATTCTCACTCTGCCATCTGCATGATGCAACAGGAAACGTGATTCATTGGACCACATGACTTTTTTCTAATGCTCAACAGTCCAATCCTTGTGTTCCTGTGCTAATTGGAGACATTTTACCTTGGTAACTGCAGACAGCAAAGGTGTTCGAACAGGACTTTGGCTTCTATATCCCATATGATGCAGTGTATGGCTAATTTGCCTACAAATGTCAAGTGGTCATAATAATCTGGCCACTCAGTGTACATCTCCATTTCCTTAGGACTTCTTGAATTTCTCTTATGTTTTGTAGTTTTCATTGTATACATCATTCATATATTTTGTTAGTTATGTTTTCAGGTGTTTCATATTTTTGATGCTGTTTAAATGATATAATATTTTAAACTTTAATTCTTCTTAATACATAAAATAGAGCTAATTAAAATACTTTATTAATAGTTTTTAGAGTAGTTATATAATTACAGAAAATTGAGCAGATAATACCAAGAGATCCCATGTATAACACTACCCCTCCCCAACAGTTTCCTCTATTATTAATATCTTCTATTCATATAGTACATTTGTTACAATTAATGAATAAATATTAATCATTATTATCTGATATCCTCAGTTTATTCATATTTCCTTAGATTTACATAATTTTTTTCTGTCCTAAGATCCATCCAGAATACCACATTGCATTCACATGTTATGGCTCTTTGGGGTCCTCTTGGCTATGACAGTTTCCCAGACTTTCCTTGTTTTTGATGACCTTGAAAATTTTGAGGAGTATTAGTTGAGTATATTGTAGGATGCTCCTCTACTGAAAAATTTGTTGATAGCTTTTATCATCACTAGACTGGAGTTAAGGATTTTTGAAAGGAAGACTACAGTGGTAAAGTTCCATTTTCATCACATCACATCAAGGGCACATACTGTGAACTTTATTTATGACTGTTGATGTTGAACTTGTTCACCTGTCTGAAGTTGTGTTTGTCAACTTTCTACACTATAAAAATTACTCTTTTTTACCCTCTTTCCCTACTATATTCTGAAAGGAAGTCACTGTGCACAGCACATACTTGAAGAGTGGAGAAGATAAGCCCCCCATACTTTAGGGTGGAGTTTCTACATAATTTATTTGGAATCTTTCTGCATGGGAGACTTGTCTCTTCTTCCCCAATTATTGATTTATTTGGTCATTTACATATGTCACTATAGACACATGGGTATTTATATTATACTTTGAGTTATAATTCAATACTACTTTATTTTGCTGTTCAAGTTGTTCCAGCTTTGGCCATTTGGGAGCTATTTCAGTTGGTTCCCGTGCCCTTGATATACACATGTATATACACCTAGCAATATTTGGTTTGTTTTTTGAGCAACCTTCTGACATCATAAGATGCTCAAGGCCCAGCTTATATATTTCCTATCTCAGTTCTAGAATCAACCATTTTGTCAAGGAATACAAGTTTCTTTTCTTGGAGAATTTAGCATTAGAAACCAAGATCTGGGTGCTAAAGGTACTTATTGCTACAGGGTGTTGGTTCTTTTAGATCATCCAAGCTAATAGATTAAAAATATATGTGTGTGTATTAACTTGACTATGTAAATGTTTCTATATGTAACCATCTGTATATTAAGTTAAACATGAATGCTTACTGATGTCTCCAACTGTAATCCAGTAGCACATGGATCATTCTAGCCTCTTATCCTTGCTTATCTGTAAATTCCTGTTACAACAGTAAAAAAAAAAAAAGGCTTTCACCATATTCTGTCCATTTTACTCATTTCCAATGTGTATGCATAACAGTATCTGAATTGTAACCCGTACTTCTCTGGGAAACAGCTTTATCAATTAGGTTATATTTATGTGCGGTTCCATTTGCCTTTAATCTTACTGACTCCATTAATTTTCTAAGTTACTTAAGGCATCACCTTATCCCCAACCTTGTTTTATAAAGTTAAACTCTCCTGTAAAAACCTTTATTTTTCCTGGGATCCCCTGCCTTCCTAAATGATTTTAAAATGTATGCACATTAGAGTTCACTTTTTGTGCTTTAGCATACTATAGGTTTTAATAAATGCATAACATCATGTACCACTATTGTAGTGGCATACAGAGTAGTTTCATACCCTAAACATTTCCTATACTTCACATATTTTTCCCTCTCCTTGTTTCCCTTCCCCCTGGGAAACTACTGAAAATTTTACTGTCTCTATGATTTTGCCTTTTCCAGAATGTCATGTAATTGGAATCATGTAGTAGAGAGACTTTTCAAGACTAGCTTCTTTCAATTAGCAATATGTGTTTAAAGTTTATCCACGATTTTTTTGTGGCTTTATACTTTGAATAACATTGTATGGATGTGCCACAATTTGTTTATTCATTCACCTACTAAAGGAAATTATGGTGGCATTTATGGATAAAGTAAATAGTCATGTGCAGGTTTTTGTATGGACATACATTTAAGACTAATTTGGGTAAATACTTAGGAGCATGATTGCTGGATTTTATGGTAAGATTATGTTTATTATTGTAAGAAAATGACAAAATGTCTTCCAAAGTGGCTGCACTATATTGCGTTTCTATCAGCAATGAGCAAGAATTCTTGTTACTCCACATCCTGGTCAGCATTTGGTACTGCCAATTTTTTGGGGGCCATTTTAATAGATGTGTAGTGGTATCTTGTTTAATTTGCAATTTTCTAATGATATTGTGCTTATTTTCATCTGTATATCTTCATTTGAGCTGTGTCTTTTCAGACCTTTTACCCTTTTTGAATTGGGTTGTTTGTTTACTTATTGTTTAGTTTTATGAACTGTATGTATATTTTAGAAATGAGTCCTTTACCTGATATTTGTCTTGTATTTATTTTCCAACATTATGTGGCCAGTTGTTCCCCCCCCCTCTTACTAGTGCTTTTATTTTTTAGCACACTTTGAATATCATCAAGGCAGTGTTTATTAAAATACATTTCACTTTGAAAATGCAATTTAAATCTACAGACATTGTGTGTAAACATTTTGGGGGGACAACCTGTATTTTACAGATCTTTCTTTCTTTCTTTCTTTCTTTCTTTCTTTCTTTCTTTTCTTTTTCTTTTTCTTTTTTTTTTTTTTTTAGTATTTCTATATCATTCTAACACTTCCTAAAGAAAACTTTCTGGGCCTATTGGAAGAATAGTAAATTTTCTTCCACAATGATCTATTCATCCATCCCTTTGCAATAAATGCATTTACTTTTCCACATACATATGTACTTAATGAAAGTTTATTTCACTGTTTGGGTCATTAAATGCCACTATTATTTATCACATATTATCAGACCTTAAAGATCAGATCCAGCAGAGAAATACACTGAAACAAGTATTGAATAAATCCTTTTGATGCAATAATGATTGCCTATGGAGGAAGTAGGCCAACAGGCTTAATGCCAACAAAATGTTATGCCAATGTCAGCATAACAACATCAACTCCAACACAATGCTATTGATATGAGCATTTTAGTATTAGAGTAACATCATTGGCACTAGTGGAGAATGGACCTAACATGGGCCATTAGACTCCTTGCTGGCTCAGAGTCACTCATAATTTGCCTTCTGGGGGGTCAGGACATGTGGAAAATCTGTAAGTGGGAGATAAATGGGCACTTCAACACTATTTGATAGTGTTATATTCTACACCATTTCTTGCTAGTGGGTATTTAAACACGGACTTATTCTCAATTTAATAAAATAATTTGGGAAAATGTGTAATGGAAAGACTGAATTTATTTTATTATTTTAATCCACATGTGTTTTCTAGATTTGGAGGCCTGAGAAGTTTTGGAATAAGGAGTATAATTCCATGCATTACTACCAGTAGGTTAACTCCTTTCCCATGTGCACAGTGAGATGCCAGCCTTGGCCTGATTCCCAGACTTTACAGACTTTCTTTCCACGCAGCATGGGGGCATTTGATGTTCACTTGCAAGGTCAGCCCTCTCCCAAACGTTTAGATTCAATCCTAAAAGTTTTCAGATTTCTAAGCAAATGGGATAGACATAGAAGAGCTGGGGCTTAGGTGAGACAAGAAACAAAGTACAAGCCCAGATATTACAACCTTGTTTTATCAGCAAAGTTCAAATTAGTGCAAAGCTTTGAGTCTGTGGGCAGATAAATGCTTCTTTGGGGATGTCTCCTTTATAATGTTCATTTCTTAGGCTGCTGGATTTAAAAAATAATTGCCATTTTTCTCAAGACCTATATTTTATCTCCATATCCAAAGTAATTCCCTGAGAAAATTCCCCCAATGACCTACTTGTTATGATCTAGGAACAGTACCAGGTCACTAATATTATCACCAAGCACTGCTTGACTTTTCAATGACTATGATGATGCTCCTGGTTTTAAAAAAATCACTTAAAATATGTTAGTTCTGAGCTATCATTTATTATTGTATCCCCCAAATTGTGAATATCATATTTTATTTGCTCCACATATTTAAATCATTTTTATTCTATTTTTATTTAAGGTCCATAGATATTTTAGAGAGCTTCATGTGTTTCTAACACTGTATTAAGCACTAGAGATTTAATCGGAAACAAAGAAAGACATGATCTTGAGGTTCTACTACCAGTTAGGACATAGAAAAATGCGAAAGACCTTTAATGTCACAGTAGCTACTCGAAACCTACAGGCAGAGTTAAGAACCAAGTTTTTCTATGGGACTAGCAAGGAGCAGTGGGAAAAGGCAGCCCCAATTAACTGAATTCTAGAAGGAAACAAGACTTGCACTGGTGAGCAGAAGACTGTGGTAACTTCTATACCCTGAGGGCAATTTCCCGGTCTTAAAGAACCAGCCTTATACTGACAGTTAGGCCCATGCAGGGATCAAGAGAAATCAGACAAGCCTTAAATGAAAAAGTAGGTCAGGGAAACAGATTAAAATCTAAAAGACTCACAAACACAAAAAACAAATTGCTTAACCTAAAAATTATCTCTCTACCACAAATTTTGCCAAGAAAGTAGCAATGAGTAAAGACCTGGAAAATAGAGAAAAATCAAAGACTCATGTACATCCTTGGGGTTTGAAGTCTATCACTTTCTGAAGTTGAATCAAAAGAGAGCCCCAAGTATCTAAAAGTAGAACAAAAATTCATCCTAGCTAAAATATTGACCAGATAAAAAAGTTAATTTTGACATGGGATGTTGGAAGTTTGGCTAATCATAAGTTAACTCAATCTAATGATAGCTAAAGTCCAGTCCCAGATAAACTTACTTTCAGCTATAGAGAAGGTGGCTTATACCCTTTGGAAAATAAGAAATTACATGAGTAATTTCTATGAGTTTTTACTGTTTTGTGTACTAAAAAATACAAGATATGTGAAAAAGCAAGAAAGTGTGACCCATGATCAAAAGCAAATATAGTCACCAGAATAAAACCTGTAGAAAACCCAATTATTTAAATTAGCAGACAATACCTTAAAACAATTATTGCAAAAATGTAAAAGAGTTTACAGAATAAAAGAGGGATGTAATGGTGAGGATATGGGATATTTAAGAAAATAAATGGAAACTTTCAAAGAAGAGATAAATGGAAATTCTGTAAATTAAAACTAAAATATCTGAAAATAAGATTTTATTGGATGTAATTTGCATCAAGTTGGATAGGAGAGGAAAAGAGCATCAATGAATGAACTTTAGGATATAGCAATAAAAAAGTGTATAATTAAAACAGAAAAAAATATTGAAAACAAGTATATGTGAACAAATCTTCAGGCAGTGAAGTTCCAGAAAAAGAAAAAATTCAAGTATGATAAAAAATAATACATACATTTAAAAACAAAGCTCAAGCAGGATAAATATCAAGAAAACCATACTGAGTATATCATAACCAAATTATTAAAAACTAAAACAGATTTTTTAAGTTGGAGAAGAAAGACACATTATATAGAAATATACTCACAGATTGAAAGACTAATAGCTACTAAAATGTCAATATTCCACAGCTTGAACTATAGTCTTAACTCAGTTTCAGTCAAAATCCTAACACCTCTTCTTAAAATAGTTGGCAAGTCAAATTTGAAGCTTGAAAATAAAAGTTCTAGAATAGACAAAATAATCTTGAAAACCAAAAAGAAAAGAAAAATTTATAGTGCCTAAGTTTAGGCCTTACTATAAAGTCATAAAGACAGCATGGTAATGGCATAAGGATAGTCAAATATATTAATTGACTAGAGTAAAGATTTTGAAAATAGTTATATACTTGTATGGCTAAGTAATTTTCAACAAAAGCATTGAAGAAGTTTAATGACAAGGGAAAATTGTTTCAATAAATTGGTGCTGAAAAATCTGGATAATTGTTGGAAAAAATTCTAACCTCGCACCATAGGCAAACTTAATTTGGGATAGACCAGAGTCTTAGATCGAGGATCATGGTAAAAAGTTGTTCACACATAACTATTAGGTTTCTGGTGTATAGAACTGGAAGGAACCTGAGGCTAACCACTAAGGTAGAATGATTGCACCAGAGGATCTAAGTTGTAGTTACAACAGTAGTTGACTTTTGGACAGACACAAATTGATATGACTTTGAGACAGCTAGGTGGATATTGATTAAGCAGTTGGAATGCATGAAAATGATCTGGGCTGGGTACATATTTACTGGAAATTTGGAAGTCATCTACCTATGCTGATAATTAAAGTCTCAGGCATCAATAACGTCATTGACGGAGAGATTAAAGATTGACAAGAGCCCTGAGAAACTCCCAACATCCAGGGGCTAGTTAGAAAGAGATGAGCTGGGAAAGAGAAGGAACAACCAAAAAAGTAGGAGGAAAATTTTAATGTCACACAAGCCAAAGAAGGAAAATGCTTCAAGAATGAAGGCAGGGCAACCAGGGACAAATGCTACTAAGAAGCCCAGCAAAAGAACCAGAAAGTACCTGCTTGGCATACTGGTAAAATAAATAGATTTATATGACCACAGCAACTACAAAGTTCCAGTGCAATAGAGATCCTACCTGCATTGTCTACAGATGATCTAAGGGGCTCAGTAAATTCCCAGAAATGGTGTGTCGATGTTTGTATGTAGGCATATGCTTTTGTGTATGTGGAAAGGATTTATAGATTCCATCACATGTACTTTATGAGAGTCGACTGCTTCCTTTTGCTTTTGTGTGTATTGTGAGTATGCATGTATTGTGAGTATGCATGTATTGTGAGTATGCATTTTTTGTTTGTTTTTGTTTGTTCTGGTACCTGCAGCTCTTGGCTGAAGAATATTGATATTTAGTGTATCTTTCTGACATTCACAGAGAATGGATATGAAGCTGGTTTTATTTCTGTCTTTTGAAGGACAGCATGAAGAAATTCAGATAATTTTTCAAGTAGAATCTTTGACATTGGGGAAAGAGTATTTATTTAGGCTCAAAAGAAGTAAAATTTTAGCTTCTTCTTGGCTGTGAGATCCCTAGAAAGATTCTTAAACATTCTACACTTTCTTTGTCTATAAAATAGGCAAAATAAAAGGGTTTGGGGAAGGGTAAAATGAGATATTGATTTAGAAAGCACTTTACAAATTATGATCTATAAAATGATAAACATTCTATATTACATATAGCTTATGTGAACAGATGTAAAAAGTGGAGATAAAATCTCAATTAGTGTGGTCGTTACAAGGTGATAGACAAAAACAGAAAGGACCTTCTTTATGCCTCAAGGAAAATGGTTGCCAGAGCTTTTTATTCTTCTAGTATTCACCACACTGAATTCAATAGAAACCAAACAAAAAATAACAAAACTTCTATTTATGAGGTGGATCACAGCACATTATAAAAACTATGAAGTCAGGTCAGAGATCTTCATTTATTTTTTGGTAAACAGAATAATCTAAACAGAATCAAATACATCTCATGCAAAGCTGAATACAAGGTAAAATTTAGTTTAGAGCAAATAAATCCTTCCAGGCCTAAATGTTGTCTCCTCTTCCTTTGCCAAATAGTGACTTATTAGTTTCTCATGTTTTCATTCTGTGAGAAGTTTGTATTTACCCATGATAAGGGTGAAAAAATGCATTTTCCTCTCTCAATAGTAGGATGATTTTTCTCTGCCTACCTGTCAATGAAAACAACAAACTCGTCAGTGCTGGAAGGTCTAAAATGCTGACTCACAGCTACTTCTTTTCTGGGGGGACTTGTTTTCATTTACTTTCCCCATTAATAGTACAAATCTGAGGCCTGATGGAAATGTCCTATTAAATTGCCCTATTCCGCTCCAATCTGGAGGTCCTCCCCCATAGCAAGTGTTTTGAGATATTGCTTCTGATTCTGTGAAATAAAATATGGTCCAGATTTGACAAGTGAAGATTAAGTTGGAGTGGGTCCCAGGCGTCCCCTCCCTTCTTGGCTGAAGAGAAGCCCAGAACATTGCAGGCTGCTCAGGTGCTGTTATTAGAAAAGCCATCAGAATGACCTCGTCACATACAGAGCTCTCTTTGGCTGGGATAATTAGTAGTTACCAAAGCAGCTAAGGACAACTCCAGAGCCTGTAATGGGAAAAGATCTCTTGTACAATATTGGTTTTGATTCACAATTAAAAAATAATGCAGGTTTGCTGAAAATTGAAATGCTTTTTTAAACATGCAAAATAGAGACAATTGAGAAAAATTTTACTTTTCAAAGAATTAAATATAATTGTATTAATATTTGGGGCCTTTTGTTAATGGATGTTAATTAAGGTATGCTGGATTGTGCCTATAAATTAGCAAGGCATTTTCCTTGGTAATTATTTCCTTTCGAGAAGTCCCATCAGATGACTCAAGTGTTATTTCAACAATAATATCAGCTGCTTAAAATATTTCCTGAAACATGGTTTGAGTTTATTGTCAGCGTATTTTCCTGTTTGTTCTTCTTTATCAGACTTGTCTCCAAATGAGTTTTGACTATTTAGAGAAATGAAATCTGCCTTTAAAGATGGAGATTTTCTATCACACAGGACATTTTCACAAGTCACCTTTAGGCTGTGAAGACTGTATTTTAAAAAATATATTTAAAACAGGATTTTAGAATGCTGAAAATAAGTATATAATCTCTTTTAGTGTCTAAAGCAGGGTACTATCTTCCCTCAGAACTTTCCCACTTTTAGGACCAAGAGACCTCTCTGTCCCAGGAAAACTGAAAAGCTATAACACCCTGGGAAGGGAGCTATTTTTATGTGGATCATGGTGGTTTTAGAATCTATTTTGGTATATATAATTTATAGCCTGGCACAAAACAGCCCAAAATAAAGATGCTATCTTCCACCTTCCTTTTTAGCTAGGTGTGGTCATATGACTAAGGACTGGTCAATGGGATGTAAATGCAATATATGGAATGTCTGGGAAGTGTCCTGAAAGGGATGTACCCTATTTCTCCCTTCCCTGCACCTGCCACCATATTGGATAATGAGATGACCTTGAGGGAAAAAGTCACGTCCAGTGGGGCTTGGGTCATTGCCACTGTGGAGTACCCTGGATCGTTTCTCTCTGAACTTCTTGATCAAGAGAGATGAAAGTAAATTTTTGTATTTTTAAATCTGCGTTTATTGAGATTATTCTTTCACTCAAAATTGATTCAAATTCTCTGATAAGTTAGTAATAAGAAAGATGCTTTTTCTCAACTTCTTCACCGTCAGAGGCAAACCCAGATTTAAGAGCATGGTTCCTTATTTTAGTTTTACAATGTTTATTTGTCTCTAGAGTTGCAAAGTTCTAAATTTAAAATAAAATAAAATTTACTTGCATTATAAGTATAAAATACAGGTCAAATGGAGGTTTACAAAGGAAGAGGAAATGAAAACAGATATTTACTTTTTTTGACCTTTTGCAGCAACCTCTCCCATGAGTTTGTGGAGGTGAGGATTTTGTAGAGTTTGGGGGAGTCTTGAAACTTTGCCATCTAGTCTTTGAGGAGAGCCCTGTCTCCTTGTAACTGATTACTCCTCAATGATTTGTGGACACTTCTTGTTTCACCAACATTTTAAAAAATGTATCTCAGTGCTTCATCTTTAATCTAATGATTTTCCCTTGTTATACCATGTTTTTAATAGAGTTCATCTACTTTTTTGAAATCACAGGAAACTGTAATATATATATATATATATATATATATATATATATATGCACATATAGATATATATCTGTATGTATATATATAAAATCTCCCTCTCCCTTCCTCTCTGAAATTTCAGAGAGGGAGAGAGAGATAGAAACATCAATGATGAGAGAGAATCATTGATTGGCTGCCTCCTGCATGCCCCCTACACGGGATAGAGCCTGCAGCCCCTGGTATGTGCCTTTGACTGGAATTGAACCTGGGTCCCTTTGGTCTGCAGGCTGATGCTCTATCCACTGAGCCAAACCAGCTAGGGCAGGAAACTGTACTTAAAGCCAATTCTACACACATTGGAATATTATTTCAAATATATCCCAATATGTAACAAAATTAATTTCACAGTACACTAGCAGGTCATGATAAGCAACTTGAAATACATTCACCAAAATATTCTTATAAAAAAGGAGGAGATATTTTCCAGGACCCAAGGAGTTTTCTCAGATAGAGTCACAACATCTGGTGACTGTGTTTATGGTACCAAAACTCTATTTTCATTTTCAAAGTGAAGTAGGTGATTGGATCTCATCTACTTTTATATTTTAAACTACTATTATAACATTGATCATTTCCACGCTTTTATCTCTAGCCCAGACTTTCTACTGTTCCAACTTCCTATAGTTAACTGCTTTCTGGTTGTGAGATACTCTCTATATAATTCACACTGTTCAGAATTCAAACTGATTGAAAAATGCATCTGTTCCCTAAACCTGTTTCCTGCAATGGAGTCTCTATTTGAGTGACAAAAGTAGTCATCCAAGTTAGAAACCTGTCATTTTTTACTATGCCCGTTTCCTCACCTTCCAACCACAACACCCCTTTTTCATTACTCACTAAATCCTGCAAATTTTAGAGCTTAAATGTTTCTTGAATCCACTCCATGTACTTAAACTCTATTGCTTCTGTCCAGTTTTTGACTCTCCCTATATCTGTACTTGAATGACTACCTTATTTTTGAATCACTTTCCCCATCTAGTTTTTCTCTGCCCACATCCCATTCTTTCACACAAGCAAATCTGACCATGATGCTCCCTTAATTAAAAATTTTTGGTGACTTCACATTACCTACAGGATATAATCCAAGTTCCTAGGGTGGGCAAGCAGTACCTCTTACTCTGATCCTGGTTTATCACTCCAGCCTCATCTACTGTAATTCTTTGCCTTAAAACGGGTGTTTTAACAACACAAAACTGCCCTAGCACACAGAGCATGCTGAGTCTCACTTGATATTTTAGCTAATGCTTCCTCTGCCCCTTTTTCATCAACCTTTAAAATGAATATCAAGTGTCTCCCCTTTTAGAAGGCTTCCCTGATATCTCACTCCAGGATGAATTAAATACCTGATCTCTCTGCTCCCAAAATAGCTTCTGATTCTTCTGCCATTTTGCTTATTGTATTGTTCCAGTTATCTCTTCAAGTATGCGTCTTCTCACTAAGGCACACATTAGGCCCTCAGTATGTGCATGAATTAATTATGCATTAATGAGTGAAACTAACATAGTAATAAGGTGGTGCATAAAACATGGACAATGTAAATAAATTGTATTTAATTTTGGGTATGTAATGATGTAGAAAGAACCTCTACTCTCTGAAAGATTTAATTCATCTGATTTTGCTCCTTGAGGGGGGAAAAATCTCAGTCCACATGGTTTTCAGTAGACTTTAAGCAGGGTTGATCCAAAAATATTTCAAGAGTCATTTATCATATTTTCATGACAAAGGAACTCATTCAACCAACTTAACATTACACATTATACAAATTCTTAGAAAACTAGTCCATTTGAATGAGCCATTTGAATGGCTCAAAGATTAATTTCTGACTAAGAAGAGATTGGGTTAACTCAACTGTGTGTAATATCTGGCAGGAAGTTAACTAGTTTCAGAATGAAAAAACCAAAAACAAAATCTTACCAAATATAAAACCCTCTTCTGGAAATCAACTTAACAAGATGTTACAATTTATAACTTTATTCATACTGTAGTTTGCTCTAATCTCTTTATTCTTTCTGTATCACTATTCAATCACGAGAGGCCTGGTGCATTAGATTCATGCACTTGGTGGGGGAAGGGTCCCTCAGCTCGGCCTGCACCCTCCCGTAGTTGGGGAGCCATCAGTCAGTCAGATATCCTTAGCATTTCTGCAGAGATGGGAGAGGCTCCCACACCACTGCCACTGTGCTTACCAGCCGTGAGCCTGGCTTCTGGCTGAGTGGCGCTCCCCCTGTGGGAATGCACTGACCACCAGGAGGCAGC
This sequence comes from Vespertilio murinus, assembly GCA_963924515.1. Classification (NCBI taxonomy): domain Eukaryota; kingdom Metazoa; phylum Chordata; class Mammalia; order Chiroptera; family Vespertilionidae; genus Vespertilio; species Vespertilio murinus. Next base: position 50,313,694 of record OZ004704.1, read on the forward strand.
TCCTGAAGTGAGCATCTGCCCCCTGGTGGTCAGTGTGTGTCATAGCGATCGGTCATTCCACTGTTTGGTCAATTTGCACATTAGCCTTTTACTATATAGGATGATAAAATCTCTATCCTAGTGAAGAATTTTTAAGTATTCTTTAAAGTGTGTATATATTTCAGCACATTTTTTCAAGGGTTAGGCCCTTGTTAGTAGAGATAGCATTTCATTGGCAAAAGTATCTATACTAATAATAGGGAAATATGCAAATTATCTGTTACAGCCTCAAGTCACAACCTGATCAGCAGGCTGCATCCCCGCCTTCTGCTCGGGCAGCTGCAAGGCCTGGGGTAGGATACGATAGGAGGTGATAGAAAGGAGAGAAAGAGGAAGGCAGGCTTGCATGTAGACAAGCTAAGAGGAGAAACAGAAATACAGAAAGGGAATAAGAAAAAGATGCAGGAATAGAAAAGGGAAGGAAATGCAGAGCTGCACACGGGAGGGGTTAGTGACCGTGGGGAGGCGGGGAGCAGGTGCGCCCTGCACGGGGTGGGGTGGGAGCCCCGCCCAGATGCAGGAGGAGGGTGATGACCCCTGGCATGGGCTGTTGGAGGGGAGGCGCCCATGGGTCTGTGACAGAGTGGTGGACGTCCAAGGCCTTCTGGGCGGAGGTGCTCCTGCTTCAAGGCAGCAGCAGCGCCCAGGCCTCGGCCACCCTCACTGCCAGGCATCCCGGGCAGGATGGGAGCGGGATGGCAGTGTGGAGGATAGGGAAAATGGGGCAGCAAACACTTGTGTGGGGCTGAGCTCTGGGCTGGGGGTTAACGCCCCTTACCTCAGCACCCCCACCCAATGGAAGCTTTAAGAAGGGAAGGAGGGAAGAACTTTATAAAGGAGTCAGTAGAGAGCAGTTAAAGGAAAGAGGATGTATGAGTGAACTGTAGGAGCAATAATGAAAATCAAGTATAGTAAGAGTACTTACGCAAATGTTCTCTGCCATTGCTTTTCTTGTGTCACATGCAGCTAGCATACTAGTAGCGTGACATGGCTAGGATAGCATCTCTCTTGGAATGAGATCGGGCTGTTCTTAAAAAGCTACGTGGGAACTGGAGAGGGGCCCACTATGGGGCGTACTAATGCCTGAAGGGACAAGAAGAGCCTGAGAGATTCCTGCACGGTCTACTCTAGTCCAAGTCACCAGGATAGAAAATCCTACAGTGCATTGGAGACAAAGGTGTAACTGGTTATAAAGAGTGTGTGTTTGTTTGGAGAATCCTTTGGGGTTGTCATTTACGCATGGCTCTGAATTTAGGGATGCTGTTATTCTTTTTATCTGTCACAACTGAAATGAAACACAACTATATTTACCATTTTAAATAAACGTGTCTTCTTTTCTGACACAGCTACTGTGTGAGCAAGAAGGGGTGGAAGAAAGATTGCTACAGATAGATATATGCACAAATCCATATGTACTTACATTTAATATATATTTGACAGTGAGATTTAATATTTGTTGGCATTTACTCCAATGTTTTTCTTTCTCTTAAAGGACTGCAGTTGATTTTCACAATGATTTATCCCTACGGCTCATACTAATACATCACCACTTTAAAACCTTGCTTCATACAGCCGTTAGCATTGCCCGCATGCCAGAGGAAAACAAACCTTTTTAATATATGAAGGGTGTCAATGTTAGTCATGTGATTTGTAATGCTTTTGCTTAAGTATTGATTTTTTTCAAATTCAATTTTTATTGATTTCTTTTAAATATTAATCATTTCTAATGACAGCTTAAAAAATAGGCTGAGCCCCTTGAACATTCTTGCTATCCACAACTTGTAGAAATAGAGTACAATGTTAGTATGCTTCAACGTAAGCAGAACAAAAACATACTGTCCTTTTCATTTAAAGGTTTAATATCCTAAATAAAAATTTTATTTGTGCCAAACAAAGGGGTTTATGAACTGTATACACTGTGGCTATGCAGTTTCTCCATGAACAATACGATGCCATCTACGATCTCTAGCAAGTGTATCTGTAATTCCCGCCATCTTTGCTTCAAGAAACACCATTCCTGGCCTTCAGACATCAGTGTTCTGTGATAACAGTGAAGTCGGTTGGGCCCAAATGAGCTATGATGACTAGAAAGTGCCATACCATCGACAGGTCCATGGGACCAGGCTTCTAGGGAATTACCGTGTGGGAGATGCCCTGATTCTCCTTCAAAACAAAAGAAACGTCACTTTCCCACACTGGCTGTTTTAAATTTCTGATTGGGATTCCACCCTTCTGCCTGATTGAGAGTTAAACTTGGCAACGATTAGTTGTAAGGCTTCTGTACATGTGCATTATTTAACGCCTCTGACCTTGGTTTCCCCATCTGAATCCTGGAGGAAATAACGCCTGTCATGGACTGTCACGAGCTTGGCCTGGATAAATGAATTTCCACTCGTGGCTCCTTGAGAGGAAAGCAGGTCAGGCAGTTCCCAACTCGAGAAGGTTTGTATTTAGAGTTTTTCTCTTTTTCAGGGATTGAGATTAGGGCATGTATTTAACCACACAAGCAAGTTATAAGTTGTGGCTGGACTTCAATCCAGTTTACAAAGTCTTTTAAACCCATAAGGAAGCTAAAATAAAGATATTTTTATACGAATTAAAGATGAACAAATTAAATATTTTTACCTTTCAGGTTAAAAAAGAAGAATTGTTAAAGTGCTAGATTTTAACTTAAAAAAGAAATGTAATAAAGCAAAATAGCGTTGTTTTTTTTTTTCTGTTGTGTTTGCAGTGATGCTGTTTGAGAATAAAAATGAAAGGCCATTGAGGGTGGGGTTAATGACAAAAATAAAAATATTATGTACTATTCATTTACTAAAGTTGGTAGATCTTAAGAAATATTTTTATGAATCCAATGTTTACTCATATTTGGTATAAAAATTTGGGAAAAGAGATAAAACTGAAAAAACATATAAAATGATCTCCCACTAGCAAGAGATATTTTCAATGAACAATATTACTTTTTAAAATATGTTTTTATTGATTTTAGAAAAAGAGTTAGGGAGAGAGATAGGTAGAAATATCAATGAGAGAAAAATATTCTGCCTCCAATACGTCCCCTTTTGGGGATCGTGCCTGCAACCCGGGCATGTGCCCTGACTGGGAACTCTTGGTTCATGGGTACATGCTCATCCACTAAGCAACACTGGCTGGGCTACCTTGGTTCTTTATTTTAATTAAGACATTTAACTTTGCTCTTTATTTTTCAGGAGTTTCATTTGTTTATTTTTATTGAGTTTGTTGGGTGAGATTGGTTAATAAAGTTGTATAGGTTTCATGTGTACAATTCTATAACACAGCATCTGTATATTGTATTGTGTGCTCACCACCCCAAGTCACGTGTTCTCCCATCACCATTTATTTTCCTTTTAACTTTGCTCTTCTTTGCTAAAAGTGCCTCACCAACACTGTTATTGTGTTTAACCATCATGGCAAAATTTCTTTTGTTTCTCAAACAAATCAGGGCTTAAATACAGCACAACGAGTAATATTTGCAACCATCTGGTGTGGCCATAATGGTGCAAGAGGAACCCTAAAGGGGTAGAAGGTAATCAGGCAAAAGTCTGGGGCCAGTAAACAGAAGAAAAAGATGGAAGAAGCAGCACATGTCAAGGCCACAGTTAAAAAAAACACTATATATTTGGAAATACAGTTAGTTCTATATCTGAACCATGATTCTTGGGAGCATGCAGGGTGTTTGATCATTGCACTTGCACTGTTTAAACACTAATAAATTTACAGACTCTCCTGGACTTGATTTAGCCAAACCTGGGTTTCAATCTAGTCTCTACCACTTAGTAGTTGTGTAACTTTAGACAAAATGTATTTAACTTCTTTTTTTATTGGGGCAACATTTATGTAACATAAAATTAATCATTTTAAAGCATACGATTCAGTGGCATTTAGTACAAACACAATACCATGCAGTTATTACTTCTATCCAGTTACAAAAAACTTCACCACTGCCAAAGGAAACCTGTCCCCACTAAGCTATTCCCCATTCCCTATTCCCCTTGTAACCAATAATCTGTTTCTCACCTCTGTGGATATTTCACATAAGTAGAATGACAAAATCTTTGAGCTTTTCTGTCGATTAAACTTTAACATCTTTTTGAGACTTACTTCTCTCCCCCCTTCTATCCCCCCACCACCACTACATTTCTGATTTAACATGTTTCTTCCTGGAACACCGTATTAAAATGAGGTCATGTACCAACCGCAGACTTTGGGACCTGTTTGGTTTTAAATTATTGCATATATCTCTGGATACATGTGTATAGATGTTTTACTAATCTGTGAGGATTTGCTTAAAATAAGCGTTCTTCCTATCATTAATTAACTGCTTTTGTGACCCAGTAAATGTGGGTATTTTTAGGGATTTTCCTCTTGGCATGTGTAGCTGCCCTGTTTCCTCACCTCATCTCCTGCCTCCTTTTCTAAACATAGTTGTACTTCCATCCAGTTGGTGGGTCCTGGGAATTTTCTTTTCATATCTGTGAAAACAGCAAGCTGACAAGCTTCTCCTTGGCATGACACAGCATGTGTGAATCTATGTCATGTCCAGGAGACTTTGTTCATAGTTAATTTGTAAAATGCCTTTGGAGAACAGACATGGCGTTCCCCACTGAGCAATCAGCACAGCTGGGAAGCCAGGCAGTGGCCAAACAGAACCCAGTGTGAAATGTGTATACAGAGCTCAGAGACCACGATGGTGGCTGAACCCCTGAAAGTTTACTGGCCTCTTTTTGGGGAATATACAGCACTTGTCCCGGGACCCCATGTTTCCCGTAGATCTTAGGTATATACTAGTAAGATGAGCGATGGTTTATTAGAAACAAGCAAGTGGAAGGGATTCCCAAGAGTAAGGCTATAATCCCATCCTACTTCACACTCTTTCCTCTTTTGTTCTTTCTTCTTTCTTTCTTTTCTTTCTTTTTTCTTTTTTCTTTTTGTTATCCTAATATTTCCCTTCCATGTCTACAGCTGCTTTGATCTTGGTGTGGTGCTCCTTTGACGATTAAGTGATGGGGACTGCCCTCCGACAAGTCATTATGGAGGGAGCTGGACTTTTAGAAGAAATAAACTAAACTTTAAGCACCACTCGTGTGAGTCAGAAGAGACCATGTGCCACTACCTTGCTTTGGGCTGACAGTGGGTGGGCAAAGTGACAGCGTGTGCACAGTCTTCAATAAGCACTCCTAGAAAAGTTCCCCCCAGCCGAGATGATCAAAGGCTGCTTTTCCCAGAGCTGATCTAGGAATTGTGAAAGTCAGCCTGGCACTCAGAGGTCAGAATCACATGTCTCGCTGAAATATTTCATACGATCCAGGAACAGATCCTTGCTGTCATCAATGAGAAATCAAGCATGGGCTGGATATAAATATTTCAAGGCAATGGGCCTCGTGAGGTTACCAACAAACTTGGTCTTTCTTTGTATCTCCTTTTTTTTTTAATTTATGTTTTTAGTTTGGATCTCGTAAGCTAATATGATAATGGATTTTAAAAAAACACACCACAAAACTTAATATGGAAAAAAAGTAGGAATCTCATGAAAAGGGTCCTTTATAATTCTAAGGAAACTTCTTGAAATTCTGCTGGAATTTTCCAATCTTTCTGCTTGGTTGAAGGAAGATCTGTCTGTATGGTTGTCTCATGCATTGTTTGGGAATATTATGCATAGGACAGAAGTTTCTGGAAACTTAGACATATCTGTGTTTGCACACACTGGGTGCTCTGAGAATATGCAAAGTATTTTACATGTTAAATCCTTTATGTTCAACACACCTGAGGTGAGCATTCAGGAAATTTGATATTCAAGAAAGGAAAAGCAACATGCCTCCATTTGCCCCATAGGTAATAGGTGTCAAGATCAAATGTCTATGCACTTTCTACTATGCCCCCTGCTGTCATATGCCAAGTGAGTGCCTACACAACCACTTCTGAGTTCATTCATTCAGCAAATGTAGACTGGATAATTCATACATGCAAAGCTCTGGAGGGTATAAAGATGAGGGCACAGTTCCTATTCTCAGGGAACTTGCAGTAGTTTAGGGGAGGAGGTAAGATATGGGCTCACATAGCTAGAGTACAAGGCAGAAGGCTCGGGAGTACCAAGGAGGGAGACACGTGCAGCTGGGGACTCCCAGGAGCTGTCATACAGGAGTGGCACCAGAGCTTTGCTTTGAAGAGTGAAAACCGTTATGGAATGGGAACAAGGGAAGAATTTCAGACTAGAACAGATGCAGAGAAAAGAAAAAGAAGTTTCAGGAAATGGAATTCAAAGCCTGAGGGCGAGGAATTGTGAGTCTTTCAGGTTGTCTGAACTCTAAGGTAAGACCAACCAGATCTATACCCCAGTCTAAGGAGTTGGGGTTTTGTGATTTATTTTGTGTTAGATATTTGCAAGAGAAGAAATAAATAGCAATGAAATATTAGGCCAGAAGTCGCAAATGGATGATTACAAGCAGATTAATAAAGGCTGACGTGTTTTGTTTGACTAACACAATGATTTTTTAAAAATTTGAATAATTATTTAAAGCAAAGGAACTTCACATTAAAAAAAATCTAGATTTCTAAATTATGTTGGAAATTGGCTGGCATTTGATAAGGAAACAATCGGCTACCACTGAACAGAAGGCTTGTCATTCGAGATAAGCCTTATACTTCTTTAGTATCAGAGCCCCGGCCTAACCTGATGATTTCATTCATTTATGTTATGTCCCTTGTCCTTGTGGACATTTGAATTGGCAATTCCTGTCTTAGGTAGTCACCTATGGATTTCCAATTGTCAAAAAGTAGAAAAGTTAGAGATTTGACATAGCGGCAACACTGAGATTAATATATTTAGCCACTTCTAAGTGTCAGATACTAACTGGAAGCCAAAGCAAGGGGCTCTGGGAAATAGGGATTATAGACTCTGGCTCCAGAATTCCAGGGTAGAAAATAGAAAGGAGAGCATAGAATGATAGACAAATAATAGATAAATTACCAGCATTGGTGCTGAATGTGTTTTATGATACCATTTATTTATACTTACTATGTAGTAGGGGTTTATCAGCAAAATGTATTTAATTTGATAATCCTAGGGGCTTGTGTCTTTATCTCTATTTTGAAGAGGAGGAAATGAAAGTACTCACAGTTAGTAAGTGGTAGAGTTGGATGAAAACCATTAGTATATATTTATTCACATATAACATATTCTTTTATTTTTATGCTTATTTTTTATTGTTTAAAGTATTACATATGTCTCTTTCCCCCCCCATCAGCTCCTCCCCGGCAACTCCCACCCCCCAAAGACAAGCCCAACTGCCCCAGTGTTCCTGTAAATTGGTTATGCTGATATTCATGCATAGGAGTCCTTTAGTTGATCTCTCCCCGTTCCCCCTACCATCTCCTGCTTTCCCTCTGAGGCTTGATGGTCTGTTCAATGCTTCTCTATCTCTAGATCTATTTTTGTTTATCAGTTTATGTTGTTCATTATATTCCACAAATGAGTGAGATCATATGATATTTATCTTTCTCTGACTGGCTTACTTCATTTAGCATAACGCTTTCAGGTCCACCCAGGCTGTTGCAAATGGTAAGAACTCCTTCTTTCTTACAGCAGGGTAGTATCCCATTGTGTAGATGTACCACAGTTTTGTAATCCACTCATCTGCTGATGTCACTTAGGCTGTTTCCAAATCATAGCTGTTATAAATTGTGCTGTTATGAACATAGGGGTGCACATATCCTTTGTGATTGGTGTTTCTGATTCCTTGGGATATATTTTCCTAGAGGTGGGATTACGGGGTCAAATGGGAGTCCATTTTTAATTTCTTGAGGAAATTCCATACCATCTTCTACAGTGGCTGCACCAGTCTGCATTCCCACCAACAGTAAAGGAGGGTTCCTTTTTCTCACATCCTTGCCAGCACTTGCCGTTTGTTAATTTGTTGATTATAGCCATTCTGACAGGTGTGAGGTGGTACCTCATTATTGTTTTGATTTCTATCACTCAGATGGTTAGTGACTGAGCATATTTTTGTTTATCTTTTGGCCTTCTGTATGTCCTTTTTTGAAAAGTATCAATGTAGGTCCTTTGCCCATTTTTTAAATTGGATTGTTTATCTTTCTTTTGTTAAGTTGTATGAGTTCCCTGTAAATTTTGGAGATTAGACCCTTATCTGAGATAGCATTGGCAAATATGTTATCCCATGCAGTAGGCTTTCTTGTTGTTTTGTTGAAGGTTTCTTTTTCTATGCAAAAGCTTTTTTACTTTAATGTAGTCCCATTTGTTTATTTTTTCCTTAGTTTCCATTGCCCTAGGACCAATATTAGTAAAGATATTGTTATGACATGTTTCATGTTTTGCTGCCTATGGACTCTTCTAAGATTTTTACAGTTTCCTGTCTTACATTTAAGTCCTTTATCCATTAGAATTTACTTTTGTGGATGGTATAAGTTGGTGGTCTAGTTTCATTTTTTATATCTGTCCAATTTTCCCAACCCATTTATTGAAGAGTCTCTTGACTCCAATGTATGCTCTTGCCTCCTTTGTCAAATATTAATTGAGCAATGACTTGGGTGGATTTCTGGGTTCTCTGTTCTGTTCCATTGGTCTATATGTCTTCTTGAGCCAGTAAAACACAGTTATGAGAACAGTGTAATACAGCTTGATATCTGGTATTGAGATACCTACAACTCTGTTCTTCTTAGGATTGCTGTGGTTATTCAGAGTCTTTTTTAAAATTTTATTATTCCAGATTAATTTTTGGAGAGTTCTTTCTAGGTCAGTGAAATATGTCATTGGTATTTTGATGGGGATTGCATTGAAACTATAAATTTCTTTGGGTACTATGGACATCCCAATGATGTTGATTCTGTCATTGAACATAGTATATTCTCCCATTTTTTATGTCTTCCTCTATCTCTGTTTTCAGTGCCTGGTAATTTTCTGAATATAGGTCCTTCACCACTGTGTATGCTATTTCTTATACTTGCAGTGCATGTTCCCTTCATCACTGTGTCTTAAGATCTCAGCTCAACTCCCACATCCTGTACAGGATCCTCCAAATTTTTTTCAGTCAGCATTAATCTTTCCTGCCCCATTCTTCCATTGTCTGTTTTTACTCCTCTAATAAAGCACTTAGAATCTTAGAGACATCAGAAGGTCTTGGAAAGTCATGTACTTTCCCATTTTTGCATGAGTATTCCCTTCTTCAGTATTCTCTATGAGTCATTATGCATCCTTTCCTTTAATAATTCTACAAGCTAGAAATTCATGTTTTTGACAGGCAACCCATTCCAACTAGAGCCAGTTTCAACTGCTAGAAAATCCTCCTTATGTCCAAGGCTCCTTTAACTTCTACCCACTGGCATCTGCTTTGCCCATTATTCCCTCTTCACAGGACAGCCCTTCGGTTCCTTAAAGACATTGATCATGTACCACTTTACCACCCTCCCTAGAGCAAAACATTCTAGTTCCTAAAGCTACACCTCAGGACATGTTTTGTCAGTTTTCTCACCATCCTTTCACTTTCATTTCAAGATACACCCGTTTGTCTATATCCCTCTTAAAAGATAATACTCTGAGCTCAACCTAGTAATACAGATATGACCTATCCACTACCAAATAAAGCAAAATTATACCCTTCATTGTTCTGAACATTGTTACTACTTTGTAGCCTAAGATTGTATAGGTATTCTCATGACCCTTATGTATTCTCTTATATTGAACTCACAGTAAATTACTTGTTATAGTTGTTTCAGATCATCATGGTTATTTGTCAATGTGCCTCTCCTTCTCCAGATTGCATCTTTAGATTTATCTAAAAGCACGTATTATTTATCCCTGTAATCACTTGCTCCACACAGTGCCTTTCATGTAGGTGGAGCTGCCCCTTGAAACAAAATATTGCTTCAGGTGATTTTCTTAAGTGTGCTTCTTTAAATAGCCACAGCCAAAACAACTATGCCATTTTGTCTCTTATTAATGAAGCTTTTTGTCTGATTGAATTATTATTTAAAAAAAAAGATTTATTGAAATAATGTTCTACTAAAAGAAGATGAACTTTAAATTAGAGTGAAGAACACTGAGAGAAAAGAAGACTGGATCTCTCCATGACAGAATGAAATTTATGCTTCTGCTTTTTCAGAAACATGTCTGAACTCAACTTTGATCTCTTGGAGTCTCTAAGAACCCTGTCTCTGCATTTTCCTATAATTAGTTTCTAAGTCAGCTGAGAGTATGCTCTTCTCATCTGTCTTCCTGGCAAGACTTTCTTAATACAGTACTGAGAGTTAATGCTGAGTGACCCAGTTCTGGTTTTCTAAGAGTAGAAAGAATGGATATTCAAGAAGAACACTCATGTCATAATAATTGTGGGGGGAAATATTCCAGTGAATGAAACATATCTGAGTAACTCAAGAGTTTTTAAACATGAATTTAGCTGTTTACTTGCATCTAAATGACAGGGGAGAACTATGACCTTGTGTTTATCTATAGTCAATAAACCTAGAATCTCCATGTTAAAAAGATCACACAGGTTCTCTAATCTAACAAATGACTCCCAAGCATCTTAAATCACAGTGAGCTAGTCTCTGAGAACAGGCAACACTTAGAACTGCATTAGACAATTGTTGTTTTTGGTCTCTCCTCCTTTTAGAGTTGAGATTTTTCTTAGCTATTCTGAATTTAGGATCGTTTCTGACCTACTTCCCAGCCTGGTAATGTCATCATAATAATTCATTCCTATTTCTTCTTGTTGTGCAGTCTTTTCTACAGACAAATCATTTGTCAATTGTAATAAAGATAGATCATTTACAGGCTAAACTGGGTAGGACCTTCCTACATCACATCAAGATGCCAAGATTAACCCCTTTGATATTTTTAAGGGCAGAGGCAGTGAGAGCTCAAAGTATAGCCTGGGAGAGGAGATGAGCATTAGAATACTGAAAATCTCAAAGACCAGACCAACCCCTCATCGGCCATCATAAGTCAGTACACAATCTAAATTAAAATATTGTGTTTGCCATGCAAGTTTCCTAGTATCTAGAAACATTACTTCTCATAAGCCCTTCTTCCATAGAAATTCTGAAATACTCACTGAACAGAGGTGTTTGATTCATTTACAGATACATAAGGCACTTTCTTCAATATTACAATGTTGGCTGATGTTAGAAAAAGGTATTGATATAATTGGAGCACTCAGTTAAGAGTAGATGAGACCATTCACTTCATTGAGATTTCTTGGCCTTTCTGTATCACCTTTTCTAAAATGTTCTCCATTCACATTAACATCTACTGTGTTCCGGTTTGTCTCCATGATGTATAAGAAGTAGCCTGACTGTAGTGGTTGTGAATGCCTCTGCTATTTCAAAGATGAGAAGAAATTAAACATTTGCTGAACATCCACTATTCCATTATATATGTATCTTACTGTTGGCTAGTTCTTTACATACATTATCTTAATTCTCTGGAGATCACTTCCCCTCTGAATGAACATAAATTTACACATTCCTGAAAGAGTAGTCACAAAGATGAATCTACAAGTCTTTTAATGCCACTGTTGTCTTTAATGTTCTTAACACCATTTTCAAGAATGAAGTTATTTGCTTATCACACCTGAAAAATACATAGTCAAAAATCTCTTGCTTTTAGAACATTAAGAAACAAAGGTAGGGATGGATAACATTTCATTATTAAGTAAAAGGAAAAATGCATAGTGGTAGTATCATGCTTATTAAGTAATTTAGCAAATACTGAGTATGTATGTGCCAGGCAGGGGGTGATGTACTGAGATATAATAGTTTAAAACAAACTTGGTCTCTGACCTCATGGAGCTAACAACAAAATATAAAAACAAAACAAAACAAAACAAAACATCATAATGAACTGGTTTCCAACCCGGGATTGCCTCCAGATACCTTGGACAACTATTTAGTCTTTCTGGGACTCAACTATCCCATCTATAAAATGAATTAATTGGCTAATACTAATTCTTTGTTGATTTGTAATTCTGTAGGGTTTTTTTTGGCTTTGTAAAAATTAATTTTGCCTCCCTTATATGAGATACTTTCCAGTTCTTTGATCTGGTGATTTCATGAGGCCTGTGTGTTGAAGTAGTTTCCTAATGATAAACTGTTATCAGTTACAGGTCTTATTTATTTCTCTTTTAAGAATCTCTATAAGAAAGTTTAATTTGGCTGCCAATTAGAATAGCTCCCACTCCATCCAATCCTATAGTTTCCCCAATTCTTTGTCCATTATATTGTAGTGTTATTTATGACTTTTTAGTTAATTTTGATTAGATGACTATATTATACAGCCAATCAAGAATAATTTAGAGTACAAAATATTTATTATATGTTACAAATATATATGCCTATTATATTATCTGGCCAGCTTTTTATTATACCTACAAATTCTTGATTCTTCTTTGGTTTTATAATCTTATGACATTACTTAAGTGTTCTGTTTCCTTTGGGCTACTAAATAATTCAAATATACATTATAGTCGCTAGAATAATTTTTACTTTTCAGATTATTTCCTTAAATCCATTTATATTTTGTGTCTCTATTGCTCTCTGCTCTCAATTGCCTCTCTTAGACCACACAATTTTTAAAAACAATGGTCTATAGTTTAGTACTTCATTATGTGCTCACCTTTGGACTCTAGGATGCAAATTGCCAAGTCACCCTGATTTATTCAAGTTCCCTAAGCATTTTTTTTTACCTACCTTATATTAATGGCTATTTTTATAAGGTCTTCATTACTTCCTAATTCTGCAAATTCCATTTCCTTATTTATCTGGCCAAAGACAGAGTTGAGAAAGGAGTTCATTATCTCAGCTGTTTTAGAGTCATTATTAATTTCACTCCTTTCCTTATTTGTTAATGGCTCTGCATATGCTCTAATATTTCTTCTCCCTGATACAGTTGTAAAACACCTTATTACTCCCTTTCATGTATTTGGCCAGCATTAGCTCATTATTCCTTTTGACTGTCCTCATTCTACTTCCTAAGTCCTAAGAGCTTTTGAACCCTTGGGGGAAGAGGTAGAGGCAGATCCAGGTCTTTGGGCTACCTTACAAGAAGATATTATAAATGTAAGTATAAATGTATTTATTTAAGACAAAACTGAAAGTCAGTCATAAAAATTAACAATGATTTTCTCAATTAGCTGCCTGACATAATTCCAGTGCCTTCTTCCCTACATTTTTTTGGACTGCATTCTCATTCATATACTAATTATATTTTAATTTATAGAGTTTTCAGATTTAAGACATAAAAATACAGGATGTTTAGTTGAATTTAAATTTCATGCAGTTTTTGAATGCTTATACTAAAAAGTATTTGTTTATTTAAATTTAATCAGGCATCTTGTATATTATCTAGCAATCCTTGTAATACCATTTTCTACAAATTAAAAAAAAGTAAATATAACTTAGTCTTTCCTCTGGATTGGTTAGTAATTTTTTTTTTAATTTGCTAGCAGTTTAGGAGCATTTCTTCAGCCTCCTAATTTGTCACTGGTAATGTCATGAAAAACTTAAGAATTTTCAAATTTAAGAAAATTTGTATCTTTATATATGAGTTGTAATGTTTTGAAGAATTTCTCCAAAGATGGCTTCCAGTTCTGTACTTATTACACATCCTTTCTCTCCACATCCCTCCATATCTTTCTGGTGCTGGTACCATGGGACATATTCATCTGACAGTATAAACTTTGGTCCTGTGTCTATGAGCTTCATAAATATATCCCATCGAATCCAAACCAAAGGAATCTCTATTTTCCCCTTAATCAGGTCCCCAAATCTGCATGGTCTTCCCAATGCCACTAGACTGAAGAGGAAGATGGAGTGGAAGAGCCATTTGTTTTTACTGTTTGTGGTTAAAAGATTTTAGGTTTGCAAATGTAATAAGACACGATTAGGAGAACAGGTAACTTGGCTTCTTTGAGTGTTGGAAAGGGACTTGAACAAGTGAGGAGTTTTAAAATTTAAACTTTATTAGATTCATGGTAAATCTGCCTGTGGCAGTGATGGATATGTGTATGTGGGGATAGGGCAGCCGTGGGCAAACTATAGCCTGCGGGCCAGATCCGGCCCGTTCAGCTGTTCTATCCGGCCCGCGGAGCCAAAAGAGCAGAGGGTTCTCTTGCTCTCCCCTCCACTCCTTCACCAGCAGCCCAAAATGAGAGTGCCAGCATGGTCAGGTTGCTTTTGTTCCGGCCCTCCGGTCCAGTTTAAGAACCCATTGTGGCCCTCGAGTCAAAAAGTTTGCCCACCCCTGGGATAGGGGAGGGAGCCCTATGTCTTAATTTCATTCCTAGTATAGTATGTTCTGATTTCTCACTGCTCATCTCCTCTCCCTTCTTCTTCTCTTTCTTCTTTCTCTCTGGCCTATCTCCCTTTCCTTTTCACCCTCTCTCCTTGCCCCATTTGCCTTCTTCTTAAATTACTCTGCTCATGTCTCAGAATGTAATCTTACTTTTTCATGGAAAGAATCTACTGAACCTCATTGATTTTATCTTTGAAGGTCTTCAGACTTTCTCACAACTTTTGGGTTTTAATATATTCTCTCAATGTCTCTAATGCTCTTAATTCTCCAAACTGTAATTCTTTGAAACCTGAAACTCTTCTAGGACTAGACCTTACCATGCTGAATTTGGGTTGCTACTTCTCAGAGATATTAAGCTTCCTTAATAGCCTTACATTTTCAGTGGGTTTGTTTTAGTTAGGAAGAATCTATCTCAGTGGGGTCCTCGTGTAGGCTTTCTACTTAATGCTGGGTGTGACCCAGATCCATACATATGTTTAGGGTCAACTGTATAATAAATGTTATCTGAGTCCCAAATCTCCTACACTGTGGAACTGAGATTTCCACATACTGTGAGGTCGTGAGTAAGAGTTTATACGTTAGGAATTAGTATGAGAACCCCCTGCTTTTATGATTATGGCTCTGCAGCACACACTCCACTGTCTCAGGCATCTACCTATTTCTTCTTACTCTTTTCATTCTCTTTCCTTCTGTTGCTTCTTATTGTGTGCAATCCAAAATTCCATTGTGAACACACTGTCTACAAAAATGATGGCATGTGTCTGAAAACTGATGTCACTATCAGTTTTCTTATTTTAAGCCAGTTAAATGATTAGAATAGATGATCCACTTAGTTGGAAAGAGCTTTCACTTCCTGATAAAGTACATGGAATTGGTTTGAATGAAAGTAAAAGTTGAATTGATTCTAAAACCACTGTGCTACTACCATTAATAATAGCTACCACTTATTTAATTTAATCTGCACAACAACCTAATGGAGTAGAAATTATTATCTGCATTTTATTCACAAGGAAACTGAGACTGAGATTGGCTCAAAGTCATGTAAACAGGAAGTAGTAGAGAGAAGATTCAAATCCAGACCTGATTTTAAATCTATGCTTTAATCACTAAGCGATACTAACAAATGTAACAGGTTTCCAGGGAGACTGACAGTTTCAGACCTGGAAAATATTCAATTTAGAGAGTGGCAAGCAATTTCTGCCTCCACGGAAGGAGACTGGCTCTGGACTTGGAGCAAACCCTCTTTGTTGTAACAGGCATAGCTCTGGTGGGGACTTTAGAACTTAAGGCAGGAGGCAAATACCTGCCAACCTGGCCTTTAATTCAGAGAAGGACAAGGTTAGCAGGGTAAGATATTAGCAGTTCTGTTTAGTAAAGTACATTGGGGATTTTAGTAAACGACTTTTGAGTAGGTAAAAAATTCATTTTCAGGTCCCTAAATTTTTATCTAGACAGCCTAAATCCCTTGTTTCTGCTTGTTCATTGTACCTACCTTCTTCTTGGAATAACATCTCCTTTCCTTTGACCTCATTTGCCACTCCCTTTGTTCCAGGTGAAGCTTCCTATACCCTCCCAGCTGTAATGATTGGCCAGGGCTACACAAATGACTGATGGTGGGTCAGAGTCCTTTTTGCTCTCCCCTTAATTGCTAATACGGGATGACAACTAGCTAAGTAATTCCCTCTTCACAGTATTTTCTTATTTGTTTATTTATTTATTCGCGATGAGCCTGGAAACCAAGATCAAACCAGCAGGGAAATCCTGCAGGCCTGAGTTCTTTGCTTCAGATGGAGAAAATAATGCAAAAATATATGGATTGCGCATAAGACAGTGCGAACCAGATCAGACTCTGCATATTGCAAATGTCTAAGTTTTATGACCCAATAAACCAGGCTTTAGGAAAGTGATTATATTTTAATTGTGTGACTCCAATGCTGTCCATGGAGATTTCCTGCTGCGGAGATGTATCTGCAAATTGTCAATCATCTTGTGAATAGGCTAGACCTAGGGCAAACATAAAGTCTTGGACTAATGGAGAGAAAGGCTCCCTAGAAGGCCCTTCTCCTATCTCTGAGGTTGAGGGGATGGGCGTTCAGTGGGCCTGAACTCTGAGGCCAGAAGAAGCTTGGAGCATGCTCAGCCCTTGAAGTGAATGGGGGGGGTTCTTTACCTGGGGAAAGACCAGGGTCCTGGCAAGGGATTATGCCATGGTATGTCAGTACTATCACCAGTAGAGGGCAGTGCACCAGGTTCTCCTGATGTTCAATAGCAGAGGTAACCACTGATGGTGTGGAAGGCAGGAGCAGAATGTGAAAGACCGGGTCCTGGTGCAGCCTTCTGGGAAACAGAAATAGAAAGGGGCTATTTTGAGGGGAGGTATTTTATGGAGATAAGGCAAGTAGAGACTGCAGGAGAAAATAGGTATGAGTTTATTTTGTATGCATAGACTATCAAGTACAGGATCATTTAGGTTTCATATAGATGTGATCTCCAGTAACTAATTTCTGATGGTTGTTACTAATTGGATTTTCAGAGACCTGCCAGCAGGGAGTTCTCTTCTAAGAAGAGAGCTCAGTTCTGCTACTCCGCATCAACCTTCCGTTAAACAGACTAGTTCCCATGGAATGGTGCCAGGAAATTACTGGTTTTAATACCATCTTGGTTGCGGCTGTCATTATAGGCCATAGTTTATGTACTTTAATTAAAATGGAGATGGTGTTCTTTAAACTTGAACTCTGTGTTGGTTCGTGTAGCCGGCACTATTTTTATATTAAAAGAAAGTAAATAAAACTGACATTTTCGTTCTTAGTCTAGCCCAGATTACATTTCCAAATCAGCTCTCTGCATAAAACTAGATCTCATTGGCATACTCATTCTTGGCATATAACAGTGATTATCCGATTGTGTTTGAGTATCACTTTAATATTTACAAAGAGTTTGCAGGTCTTTTATGTTTTTTGTTCATCGATAGGCCACTGAAGCCTATAGGGCAGGGATTATTATTATTCCTCATGTGCAAATGACACAATTATGTTTAATGAAGTGAAGTGTCCTGCCTAAGTTCACAGAGATGGTAAACAGTGTCCCACGTCTTTTGAATATGGATTCTGCTCTCCCTTAGCCTCTCATTTTCTATCTCAATTTGTTGGTGACACTCCTTATACACCGAGTGGCCAGATTATTATGATCTCTGAATGCATAATAATCTGGCCACTCAATATGTATATACATTGAGTCCGGTGCATGGGTGGGGTCCAGCCAGCCTGGCCAGGGGGAGAGGACATGGGCAGTTGGCCAGCCTGACTGTGGTCAAACTCCTGGTCGAGGGGATAATTGGCATATTAGCCTTTTATTATAGAGAACACACACTGAGTGGCTAGATTATTATGCGTTCAGAGATCATAATAATCTGGCCACTCAGTGTATATTATACATCTCATTCTACCAAGATTAGGCAGGCCTTTGGGAAGGCCAAGACAGTATCCTTGGATTTCATATATTCTCATCAGAGTGAGTGTAGAAATGGGAATCAGAATCCTGAATGAGGAGCTGATAGGTCTTGATTCTACTTACATTCTGTCACAAGAAGATATTTTCCTTCTCAAGAATTACCTTCCCCACATGTAAAATAAAAATGCTCCTCTAAATTATACTTTCCTTCTAGCCAATGCATATATCATTCTTTTGCTTGTCATCCTTGCTTGTAAAATTCATATGTCCGTTATTTATCTTTAAGTTTTACTCTGTGCTACTTATTTGTATTAAATACTTTTAAACTTATTTCTACTTTTTATTTTTTTTAAGAAATGGAGTTGGATCTAGTATAAATACCTCTGATCACCTTTATAAAATATTTTTATATGCCCCTGTTTCAAAAAACTTGCAGGACAATCAAGCTACCCATGACCTATTATCCTTACATTCCTATGATAAACAGTGATCTTGTACAATTTTGGATTCCATTGCACCATAAGATTTTGAATTAGGTTTGTAAGAGAAGTTTTGTAAGTGTTTATTTAGAGAAATTTACTCTCCATGAGAAATGACGTATTTATTAAAATCATGTATCATCATAGGCCAGTGACCACCCAACAATAATTCCTCCGTAAAAGAGCCTTTTGGGAACAAAATCCACAGCTCTCTCTGAGGTTAGACAAGCTCATAAAATAGTGTTTGCCACCAAAACAGAGAATTGGCTATGATGAACTTAATTGAGTCCCTCCAGCATTCCTATGTTAAAGCCCTAACATCCAGTACCTCAGAATGTGACTAGAAATAGAACCTTTAAATATGTGATTACATTAAAATGAGGCTGATGGGGAGGGCCCTAATCTAATCCAACTAGTGCTCCTATAAGAAGAGGAGATCAGGAATAGGAGAGCTAGATGGGATACGTATGCACTAAGACCATGTGAAAAGGCTGCAAAGGGTGGTGGTTTGCAAGCTTAGAAGAGAGGCTTCAAAGGAAATCAAACTGCTGACCCCTTGATGTTGGACTATCAGCTTCCAGAGCTGAGAAAATAAATGTTTGTTTGTTCAAGCTGCCCAGTCTGTAGTATTTTGTTATGGAAGCCCTAGCAGACTAAAACACTGGCCTTATTCAAATTTTTTATTTTGTAGAGTCTGAGGAATTTTATGCATACCTACCTGAATGACGATGAACTCACTATTACCTAGAAGTACGACGGAGTATGTGACATGTACATTCCAGATTACTAGATAATATTGGTTCTTCCTTTTCTCATTCCCACCTTCTTCCGTTTTATATGCAAAGGCCTCTCCTCAACTTTTCCCATCATTAAAATAGTGAGTAATGTGAGATGGCCATTTATACTTACTTCTTGGCAGATTGTGCCTTAGTTTTTTATTTTCAGTTCATTCAACATATGAACTGAAAATAAATCAAGCATCCATTAGGGGCTAAATATATCAGAGAATCAATCAAATAAAAATTCATATGTGTGTGGAACTCTCATTCTAGAAACGAGAGAGAGAAAAAATACAAATACATAAAATATCTGAGTATTTAAGACAGTGAAAATAATGCTGTTAAGGCCAGAACTCTAACCTAGCAGTTAGAGTTCCCACCACTATAACCTAGCAGTTAGAGTTCCCACCACTCTATGGCATGCCTACCTCATGAACCCTGGTGTGGAAGGACCTTAATATGGGAAAGACAACTTTAGGACAGGCAATCTGGTACCAGAATTCTTTAATATTAAGATTTTGAACAAAGGTGATAAAAACAGTTCTCAGATTGGCAAGAAATGTTTTTGGAGGCTGGACAAGGCTGACATATCTGTGTACAACCTTGGGACACTGGTTGATTGCCCCTGAGCAGATACTACAATATGTTTGATTCCACAATTGGATGATGCTGCTCAACTGGCTTCCAAACTAGCCTGGGGGAAATTTGCCACACCTTACGGTCTTAGAAATCCTATTTTAACAAATACTTGTAATTAAGTGTTCTGTGCCTCCCTTTCCAACAACACTATTTACCAAGAAGGCCTTTGTGTTCCTGGTTTCTAGGGCAGTGTTTTCAATGTAGTACACAATTAATTTTAAAAAAATGTATTGAATGAAGAAATGAATTAACTGAGAGAAGGAAGTCTAAGGAATGGAAGAATCAGAGCACAGAATGAAAGTCCTCGAGGAAGCCATCTCCCAGCTCTATGAAGATTTTCACCAAGGGGTGAAGTTGGTGTTGGTGGATCTGGAAATAAGCATTCACTGAATGTATTTGGACCAGGTGAATTATGATTACATTTAATGCAGAAACTATTCCTATAGGGATCTGGCCTCAGGGCACACATTGCAATGACAGGAGACTTTTAATACAATTTAAATCCTGTCGGGAAAGAAGAGAAAAACTGGGCTATGAGCCACTTCAATAGTTTTTGCAGGTATAAATGCATAGGCTGTCATTTGGTGAAATTTGTATCAGTATTTATACCTTTTTCCCCCATTGGCTACTGTGGTCTTGGAAATTAAATTAACTCATAGTTTTTAGAGTTCTAACCTATTTATAGTTGAAAACTTGACTTTTGCTTTGTAATTTTTCATAGTAATATTTAATGGCATATGTGTTAACACCACCATTTTATTCATGTCCAGTACTACATATGAATCTATGTCTATTATGTTTACCAGTGGGACTTAGAGCATTTTCTATCTAAAAGTGATCTTTCAGATCATCTGACCCAACTCTCATTTTGCAGATGCAGAAGCTTACATTTGGGGAATTTAATACACTCATTTATGTTCAGAAAATTTGCATCAAGGCATGACGAAAAACCCATGACTATCTTTTAATCCAGTGAGCTTCCCACTCTATACTGGTGCTGACAAGACTGCAGGAGGAATGCTCATGAGACTGGTCTTTTCTGCCACACACGGTCATGTCTCCAGCTTTATTTACACCCTCGATTGTCTTGGAAGGAAAAACA